>JAMKCH010005955.1:0-31402 GCA_023653785.1 Ophioderma brevispina
ATCATTTTGTTTGGATCCATATGATATGATAGTGTGATGTCACCACATACCAATTGGGCGGGGACGGGCACATATATTTAACACGTCTGGTTCTTCACAAGTTTTAGGGGGTGCAGAGGGGGTTACAAAATGTAGGTTTGCTTGAGGTAGAATATCCCTATTACCTATTCTGACGAGTACACGAACAAAGCCACATTTGAACATTTCATCTTGTAAAGGCCAACAAAAAGGGTTTTTCGCTTTTTTGGCCCGAAAACCCTCACGTCCATTATTTTTTTAGTCACAAAAGTCATGTGCTACCTGGATTTTTTTTTTCGTTATTTGCCTTTTAGTCTCATTTTTTAACTGTCGATAAGACACTAAAACTCAAATGCACTTCCATAATCGCAATTTAGCGTGAAGCTGAAGCTGAGACAAGTCCCCCCCCCCGGGGGTGTAAACTTGCTTTGGGGAGGACGTGCCTCAGAGAGTCTGCAATTTAACCTATCTTATACCAATTTTGGGAAAAAGATTTTAGGCCAAATTTAACAACAATATACCATTTTTCCTCAAAATCGACGTTATTAGCAAAGTTTGGGTTTAGATTCAGGACAATTTGACTCTTTTCCACAATTTTATAACATTTTTAAAAGGGACTATTACTATTTCTAAAATGGCATGAAAAAGGAGTCTGTTATATCCAGAAGGTTAAAATGAGACTGACCCATAGTTACGGCACGTCACCCGTATGGTCATAATGTTGAGTCCCCCTCCCGGTACAATTTTGTCTAAATGAACAATTTCCGCACCTCTGATAGACTGTCAATCGGGACAAGTTGTACCATTGTTGTAATCTGCATACTTCGGGGGATAGTACATTTCAATTACACTCTTGTCCTGTGAAACTCTCATGAGTCCGGTCGTTAAATGTTTCCAAGTGTAGGCCTATGACTCTGCGTTAGCTTGATATCTGTGTTATATTGATAAATATCGTTGCCTTAATATATTCCTAAATCCATTCCTCCTGGCAAGTGGCCTCCGAAACTTGGTTGTAATGCAAGTGCATATCCCGGTGGAATTGATACAATATAATTAATCGTTATCCCGTAGAACTTGCATCCATCAGGAGTGTATGAAGGAGTACATGAGATAGTGCACATACTGAGACTTTCAAGGACACGCACATGTGCCTATAGCAAAGACTTAAGTATTTAATAATGCATCCCTACAAGTACTGATGTGTGAACTCGAAACGGAGGAAAATTTTCGATAATTAACTTATGCAATTAACAGACTTTAACTCTTTCAGACTCAATGGATGAGTAAATATGCAAAATTACGATGGTTGTTACGGACATTGATTTACATTGTGAGCAATGCGTTTAAGTTTCACGGGAAACCTCTCGAACGAGAGATTGTAGTTCACAATTCATTCGGGCTTCTCCCTCCATGAATCGAACTATGAATCCACTCTTTATTGAGGTTCTTTGAACGTATATGCAAAAAAAAGTGATTAGTTGAAAAATGAGGGCGACCTCATCGGGAAATCTATGAGTCAGCCCTTAATGTTAGGTATGCCACCCAGTATCCGCGTTTGTATTCCAATTTGGCCCAATGTTGGAACACATTCTGGTAACAACAGTTGGTATTCCAAATTGGTCACAATGTGGAATTCCATTTATGCATCAACAGTTGGGAATACATTATTCCACTGTTGGACCATGATGAAATACATTCATGTAAAAACAATAATTGGTATTCCAAATGGTCCAATGTTGGAATGCTCAGAAGTCATTCGCATGAACAGTCTTCTTCGTACACAATTACAAATGAAGAGCGCCACTCATTACTCTCGTTACTGAATGATGACGTCATATTTGTGATACCAGTTGGGGAGATTTCGGGAAATTCTGAAATGTGTTCTGATGTTCGAGATGACTCGGGTGGTCAAAATATATGCGCAATGATAATGGGAAAAAATCCAGGTATGGTCTGGGCTATCGGAAGCTGAAAAACAGGAATTTAATAGACTTTTTTTTTACTTGTTTGTGTTGACGTTGCACCTGAGTCAATCCGGAAAATGAGGGTTGAAAAAGTACTCCTCAATAATCATAGATTATGCGCGAGTGTGCCTATAGTGAGATGTACTATCTGTGACGGTATTAATTAGATCATTCCTGAACCTACAGTGTCATCATTCCAAGGTGAATTTTACAAAGGTGCACATAGCCAAAATATGAATGGTTATTTTCAGCAGGGGAACCAAGTTGATGGGAAATGCAATGGGAGTATTGATTGCTGTCAAATTATATGCACGGAACCGTGTTTGTGGTGCGGTCAAGCATGGGTGCATGACAAGTACAATGTACACACAGAGTTACGCATTTCGGTTGTGTGTATATTGCAATGAGGTGACTTTGAACTTAGGTCAGTCAGGAATGTACTACACATGGCGAATTGCCGTCGGTGACTTGTCCCTAGAATATTCTATACAGGTTCAATAGAGAGGTTGTTTGTGTGCGTGTCAACATTTGGAAATCTGCTATTGGTCCAGTGATGGAGTGATATTCCTAAAATTTTGGTGCGATGTTGGAATTCCATTTCATCCAACAATTGTCATGCCACCACTGGCCATGCCACCAGATAGCAACTAGGTTTGGCCTTTTCAAACAACATAATCAGCAAAAACTGACCTTTCCACAGAAATAATCAAATAATGGCTTGACTGAAATAAGCAAAGGAAATCACACCCAATACTATTTTTGATGCAGCTAATTTATTTTTATGAAAGATCTCCTAATAAGCAGAATTCAAATTTGTATGATCTACAACAAACTTCATGAGATTTGAAATATAACATGCATCTACAAGTGATATACATACTCCAAGTTTTGAAATCGTAAGGTTATTCAGGAGAAGTTCGCTTTTCCATTTCTGCGGCATGGGTCAGAGACGGAAAGGTGCAAGAGAGATTCAAATACATGTAACAGGTGGTCCGGAAAACATGTGAAAAATGTGATTTCACTGTCATAAAGCTTCTATACCAAAAATCTCCCCATCCGGAAGGTTAACCTGAAAACTGTTTCTTTGGTTACAAAAATGTGAAATTTTCTAATTTCATTCATATCTAGGACCAATACCCAAATTCAGCCTGTTTTCTATTGAATATAAACATATACAACTAACTCCTTTTGGAAATGTTTCCTCTTGATACTACAGAATGTATCCAAATGTGGGTACATGTATACCACATTCATTAACACACACGTCCTATCAGGCTAATTTAATAAACTTTTGTCTTCTACTATCCCAAACGGCTCGACCGATATAACTCATTATGCTTTGAGGTAATCCGAACGTGATATCGGATCCTAACGCAAACAATGATAAAATTGGAGTGATTTGCCACCAATCTTTATAAGTCCTTTTCTATCGTCTCGTCCCAATATTTTTCCAACTCATAGCTCGACCAATAAATTTGGGGCTGAATCCAATTTTATTACCAATTTGTAATGAGATGTTTTCCAGTGATATGCTTTCATGTAAGGGGGAAATGAAAATTTAGATCACATCCGGTCCACCTACCTTTAAGGGCTTGTTCCCAATAAGTGTATCATGTTCTCTACTTGTATGGTGACCTGGCACTTACAACTCCTCACCATACAGTACTGTGGGAAACCACGTGTGGTTTTGAAACGGTATAAGCGATAATGCAATAGCAATGCCTATTCCCTACTGTGCTAATATTGATGGTTAACCATTAAAACGGAAGTTCTTTGTCTCTATCTATCTTTGAAAAGAAATTATTGGAGACTAATTCAGGACGATAATGAGCAAAATACGCGCCTCTCATTTATTTTTCTCAAGCAAAAAGTATACAAAGCTGCCCATAGACTGTGTTAACATGAAAAATACATCGCAAGTCCCTGGACCGCGAGTGTCGTCTGCCGTTCAGTTTTGTGAATGGGGCCAAAGGTCACTGACTCACCAAGTCACCAACATGTCACCCCACCGGCCCCCGTCCCTCCCTCCTTTCCAACACGTTACATCACCGTAGCCCTATGGACTCATTCGCGCATGCAATATATTAAGGTTAACATTTTGACCACAGACACACACAGACTTACGACCCGAGTAATCTCTATGTGCCTTCTGCAATTCTGGCAGGACGACAATCATAAATTATCCCACCTCAATCTATGAAAATACTAATTACACCTGGATAAAACTGCCTACAAGACAGTTTTGCGTTGCTGTAAACTAGCAGTAAAAGATCCCCTAACAACTATCAAAAAGGTAACAAAGGGAAGCCTGGCAAGACCTGTTACTTTGCATTTATCTTACGTGGACGTATACGCCCATTATTTCGACAAAGGTATAGAGCTCATAAATGCCTGTTTAGGGAGAATTTTTCAATTTTCTGTTAGTATTTAACCTGTTTTGCATGACTATGCCTGCAAGGTTGTGTAGCATTGCATTGATATAGTTAAAGTGGAACGTGATGGTCATTCGTCACGTGGCCGCAATTTTCCCGCCAAAATTAATTTTGGCATTCTAGATTGATTTGTCCAGACTGCATTGGGATTGGGGAATCCTTTTTATTTAGCAAATCATTAACAGAGAGTATTTATTCAAACACAATGTGTCAACTAGTGCCGGGGGCACTCTCTTATGAAAGTGATGGGTACCTTTGCCCAGGTGAAAATAGGGTCCTTTCCCGGTCCGTTGAGATAAAAATGACCAAAAAAGCTGAATAAAAATGGGGTAATCCATATGAAACTTTTAAGAAGGGAGTCATGATGTTAAAAAAAAACCTGAAGTTAAAATAGGAAGTGCCTCCTTTCCAGAGTTCAAATTGCCCATAAATTATAATTGCTGCCTTGAAATTATAATTTTTAACTTAAAAAGAAAAAGCACCTTATTTTGAATTTGGGTGTTCAAATTCTTTGAAAAGTGAATAATTTTAATGCAAACTTGTGATACTAATCGTAAAAGTGGATAGCAGGAAAGAAGAAAATAGGAGTAAATGAGTATTTGAACATTTAAAAATTTTGAATTTGAAATTGGTAATAGCCTGGGTAAATAGGTAGGACAGCAGCGTAAAAAGGCGGTCAGCATTCTATAGACGTCCCCAAATTCAGCATCTCACAGACCTTGACGATGCAGCTCTAACAGGGCCGAGTGTTTATGTCCTGCACAAGGCTGAGAATGCTGCAGATAAAGTTACCCTACATCTAAAGCCAAAGATAATACATGACCGTCAATGATGAAGAGAATCGTCAACCGGCACACCAAAACGGTGCCCAACTCAAAGTTAGACTTCAAGTACTTGGCTGGTGCAAATAAGATTTTAAAGGTCACCCAATTTCAAGGCATTTTCAATTGTGTGAAAGGGCATCAAGGTAATTACATGTTAATGAATACAATGTAGGGCCAAGAATGGCAAAATTTGGTGCCTTCGGTTATTTTTCGCGGCCTGACCTTGGGTCCTATGTTGACGTAAGAAGAGTTAAAAGGCTGTGGCCTGATCGCTAATAACATATATCACCGTCCCCATACTCCCAGATTTTAACCGGAAAGTGGTCAACATTTTGGTATGTGAAGAAAGCTACTTTCCTCCTCATTTACCCTGTGAAATCTTAGGGCTATCTGTTTGAAGTTATAGCGAAAATGTACCCCATTTTGTCGACCGAATTTATTTATCATATAAGGCTAAGAAATCATGTTTTTAGCTCTCACATTGAAAACGGGTTGAAATATCCATGCAAAACTCTATAGATGAGTGGTTAGGTTGAAGACCATTCTATCAAGAGAAAACTTTAATTTACTTAAATCGGTCTCCCTTTCAAAATAATTACAATATAGCAAAACTGGCACATAGGTTTTTTTATTCAATTAATCATGTCTTGCCATGCTTCCTTGTTCTACTACTTTTTGATATGTTGGTTTCGGGAGGGTTTGTACAACTAGTTACAAGCAAGAAAACCTTCTGTAGCAATTTTGGTCCAGCTCATACCGTAGATTGAGTGGACCTAAAATGTGGTTGAACCACATTTGGAGACATTTTTGTTCCACAACATCAAAAGACGAACCTTCTAAGACAAATCAAATTCCCTAGAAAATTTTAACTTTGTTCTGACCACAAATCAACAGCTCAATTTTTGTGGTGAAGTGAGGCCCACAACAAGTCACCAATAATAATAATGTAGATATATACATTTTCTATATTATTAATACCCCATAGAGCAGAGGGAAATAAACCAAAAGATCTATGAAGTGCTAAAGCGGTTTCATCCCCCAAATGAGACTAGGCCTTCTGCCCTTTTCTAAAGTGTTAATAATACATATATGACAAGTTACAAAACCTTTTCTCAATCCAGCTAACAATAACTCAGTGGTGTACTGCCAGGGGGGCAGGTTGCCCCTCTGGCTCGAAAAACGGGACGATTTGGACCAAAATATGCATTTTCTTACCTCTTTTTCGGGGAATTGCAACCAATTTCAGCCTAAATTTGGGCAAAATTACACGCGCATTTCGTCAAGTTCAGACTCAATGGGAGCAAATCACCGGGAAGACTTGAGAATTTTGCCCCCTCTGGCGGGACGACTTGGAAATTTTGCCCCCTCTGGATTGACCGCCTCGGTACGCCACTGCAATAACTTTGTTGCTCTTGATTACACCTCCATATTTGCTCAGTCTGAATTTCTAAGACTGCTGTAGATAGAACTGCAAATCCTAGCTAGGATTGATTTTTGGAGTTGAATTGCAGTCATTAGACTTCAAATCATTCACTGAATTAATTGTAATACATTGCCAACACACATCACTGTTGTACCTCTTCAAATACCAGCAAATATGCATCTGCTATTATATGCACTTGTGTAAAAGACTATTCTCTTTGCTGAATTTCCTTGTTCAACTCGGTACGGTGGAAAACATAATATTTCTGCGTGGAACTAAGGTGATAAGCCATAACACTTGAAAAGTGCAGCAAGAGATTTTCAAGCATCCGTGTCATATGTAGGAATGTCATTAGGCCAAAAAAAAAATTGTTGTATTGGAGTAACGGGCCAGTGCAAAATAGGGTAGGGCGGGCGGATTTTTGTTGTGTTTTTAACATTCACTTTCCTGTGCTTTATGTGACCATGCAAGCTAATAAATCACACAATGACGAAACAACTCAGTTGGAACTCTGGAGAGCACCGTACATCGTATTTCGCAAAAACTTGCTTGGACTTTTTTTAAGTTTTCCCCCTTTTTTCCTGACGGATTTTCCTCAATTTTTTTTTTGAAAAGTCTAGGGTGGGGCGAATTTTAGGGCGAGAGGGTTACTCAATTTTACACATATTTTTTTTGGCCTATCAGGATTACAATATGAATTATTCTAATTACAAAACTTCCTATGGGACACAGAGAAGTCACGCTTTACCATGTCACAGGGTATAGTCTAGTGAGGAACATCAGAATCAAAATGCTTCAACTAGGTTGGTTTTGAAGTTGCAAGTCCTATTCATACATCTGCCTTAGGCATAAAAAATTGTTTTGGCGTAAAGCCCAACCGACCCTCAAAAAACCTGCCAATTTTTTTTTAAATTTCTCAAAAAAAAAAAAAAATGAATACTTCCCCTCAACCCCAATATTTTTTCTAGCCAGTGCATTTTTAAAATAAACTTGAGGACTGAGGGAACAAAGCAATGAACGTTAAAAAAGTGAATGTTTTTCGATGAAAAAGAAAGACTTTCATAGTGTTTTTTATTTTAAAAAAACAAAAAAAGACCAACCGACCCCGATTTTTTTTCTTACGTTACGCCAAACAAACAATTTTTTTTATGGCCTTACAGCAGCTTTCCCAACTTCCCTTGGGTGAAGGAGTTTTGATCACCAATGCACTAAATTTCCATTCATACTTCTACTGCACATGCAGTGCTGTTTTTTTCAGTCTACTTAAAGGCGAATCAGAGATTTTCGATGAGGGGCACACTCAATTTTTCAAAACAAATTCGCATTGTTTGCATATATATAAAATGCGTCCATTTCATCTACATCCATATAGTGATATCTAACCTTGACGCAGCTTTTAAGCACGCGTCAAGATATGGCGTCTTGTTTTGGAAAAACGCTGTCGCTTTAAGCCAGCATGCACGATTTACTGGTGCGACCAACAAATAACACCCCGCGACGTTTAATGACAGAGGTAGGGAAATGGAGTATAATCAGTGTGAAATAACTAAGCTCACTTCGAAGTCCTTAATGCCCGGAAGTATGAATGGGTCGTATACTACAGATAATGCAATAAAGTAAAATTCATTGCAAATAGATTTGAAGTGGGTTGCATTGCAATATAGCAACTAACTGCATTGCAGAAGCAGTAGAAAGTATGAATGGTCTTATACTGCACTGCAGTAATACAATAAAGTTAAATTCACCCTGTAACTGGAATTTGCAGGTGGGTTTGCATTAAGTTAATATAAATATACGACAATACAACTCAATGCACGGCACTGCAGATAGATAGCAGTAATTGAATGGTTCTTTTATACGCATTGCAGTAGTGCATAAATTAGAATCCACTTTAATTGGATTTTCAGTAAGCCGATTTGAGTTCCGGCGGAAGTGAATCAATGTACGGTAACGCAACCATGCACGTTGCAGCAAGGTATAAATGGACCTTACACAGTTTCTGGGTTGTACATCTGCAGTCAGTATCCCTCTATGTGTGACATAAACTCATGACCAATCTACTTCTTATATCATTGAAATACAGTACTATGATTTATTAGGTCCAAATATGCAGTTTGAGCAGTCCATTTTGAACGTGTGTACAGAAGAGCTTTGTGATGGAGTACCCTGCAAGTTTTTTAAACAAATCCAGGGGATTGCACATGATGATTTTTCATGTTGGTTCTTGATCAGGAGCTGGCTCTGGAAGGTTAAGTGAATCTACTTCAGTAATCATGGATTTGTACTGCTCACCCAGTTCTTTAATACGGTTCTGTAATGACAAAGGCAATGGAAGATTTCACTGAAACACCACTAAAATAACCATTTTGACATTACAATTTCAACTTTTATCTGAAGTGTCAACCGATCTGATCTATTTTCATTTGATGGGTCACATACAAGACTGATAAAAACCACAGTACCCACCCAACTTGGGCCTACCAGAGGGGAGGTGTGTACGGGGTAGTTATACTGTCAGAGGAAGTGGTACATATACATATATTATATGGCCCTTTTCTAAGGAAATCTGATGAGGAGGGTAGCTGGTTACCCTGGTAGAATGAAAATCTACCTACAAGGGCGTCAGCTCAGGAGAGCTATTAGCGGCCATCCAGCACATGCTGCCTTGTATGGTGGGCACTGTTGCCCAAAGGCTAGGCCCACCGCTGAAAACTGTAGATTGGCGTCAGGAAGGGCATCCAGTCAATTATTTTTTGCTCCAATAAATCCTCACACCAGCAGTATTGATGAGTGTGAGGTGTATCCGGCCACCCCTGTTAGCGGGGACAAAACCGGATTTAAAACTTTGGTTTAACTAACTTAACTAACCCCTAAGACCCCCATATCATGTCTCTCCAGCAATTCCTAAGTCTAAGACCCCTAGTTGAGGCATAATTCAGTTCTTAAGTTCCCATTTTGGAAAAAATGTTGTCTCAGAAACTAAACTTTAGCCCAAATTTTAGTTCCAAAGCCTACAAAATTTCTAAAAATTTCAGTTCCAAAGACCCTACTTTGAGAGTAAAAAAACAGTTCTCAAGCACCTGGTAGCTTGCTCAAAATTAACCAAGTACTCAGGTCTGTCGCGTACATCATTACCCACAAGATCAGTCACATGCGTATTTACTTCATTGAACCATTGACTTGATGCAGATGTTGGGTTTGGAAGAAGCGATGACCGTTTGGAGAAGGCGAATAGTGTACGTTGCTATGGGCACGTGCTGAGGAAGGGTGACGGGCATGTTTTACGAAGGGCTTTTGAGTTTGAGGTGGGAGGTTTGAGGAGGAGAGGACGTCCAAAGAAGACTTGGAAGAAGCAAGTGGAGGAGAGTAGGAGGGTTGGGTGAGGATGGAGGATGCATTGAATCGAGAGGAAGTGGAGGGAGGAGTAAGGGCGGTTGCTGACGAGTGTTGAGGTGAATTCGGCCACCCTTGTTCACAGGACAAAACTAGATTTAAAACTTTGGGTTTTACTATATAACACTACTCATCGCCCATTAAAATGGGACATTTTTCATCTAAAATTGAGACAATTCGCTAAAATTACATCACACAATGATGATATTAACATCCCTCCAGTAGTCGTTAATCTAACAAACATTCTGTACAATGGCAAGCTTCTTGCAGGGTTACCTCAATAGTTGCTTTGTGTTCCAAGTATATTAGTGATGCTGCCCGTAAAAAGTGTTCATAATTCTTGCTTCGTGTTTCATGTCCGCCTCCCTTTGCTCAGCCCTGAAATGGAAAAAACATGGCGGTCAAGGCCAAATGACCAAAACTCCACACTAATTTATTTATCTTTATGTCTCATTAAGCTTGGGTAATCATCAGGGTTCAGACACAGTTTTCCAATAATGCCCAGGATACCAGGACACTCTGATCTGATTGACAACTGGAGGTGATTTGCATACAGGTATGATTTTCTATACATGTGACAGACAGCTTCAACAGAACTGGGGCTGGTTGACACACTTACTCTTACCTGATTTTGTAATTACTGGAATTCTTGCGGCAATGATGCAAAGTCCATATCTCCATGTCTTTGTAGCTCCTCCAACTTCATCTCGATACACTGGAGCTGTTCTGGTAAGAAGTCTACACTCCTCCTGGAAGTTTCTGAAAACACATGGACCAAAATAACGAGTAAAGGTACTTATACAAGAAAAAAAAATACCAAGTTCTCTGGTCTAAAGTAATAAGTGCAATACTTTCCTCTTAGTTGGGTCAATTATACTTCAAGCAATAACAGCACATTTTTTGAAGAGAAGAGGCCCAATTTTCCCCAAAATTTTG
Source organism: Ophioderma brevispina (assembly GCA_023653785.1). NCBI lineage: Eukaryota > Metazoa > Echinodermata > Ophiuroidea > Amphilepidida > Ophiodermatidae > Ophioderma > Ophioderma brevispina. The sequence continues at coordinate 10,991 of JAMKCH010005955.1, forward strand.
CGATTTTTGCAACAGATTTCAGTTGCATTGTAAGGTGCAACGAGAGATTTCACCATACCAGGTGTCCCGAAAAAAAATCCAACGTACTGATTTTTGCCCTGATGTAAAGCTTTCCATCAAAAAAAATATCACCATCTGAAGGATTAAGCTGAGAATTGTTTCTTTGGTTAAAAACCTTGTAAACTTTCTAATTTCGTAAGGAAGCAAATACGAAATCAGCCTGTTTCTATATGAAATAAAACAAATCAAAACCCCCTTTTTATCTCTTACGACTTTTATGGTATGTGAAAAAAACAAGGTAAGTAAGTATCTATTGAGTGTCTTAATCTATCTGAAATTATTTCAAAACACATTTGTTTTTATAAATCAGTTAACTGAGGCCTGATTTCCTTCCTGTTGACTGAAATATATACAGTTCCCTTCTGAGAAGTGGATGCCCCAAATACCATAATAACACCCCTAAAAAGAGAAATGGTGTCCGACCCGTGACCCCAGGTCACACACTGGTCGACCTTAGGCTTCGTCCTTTAATTCCGTTTGGCCTCAAACCCACACGGACGCGTGAACTTATCTGCTGTGGGGCGGGCCCGGAGCGGGAAGCAAATTGGAAAGGAAATCAGGCTTCAGTTAAAGAATTTATAAAACCTAATGTGTTTTTGAATAAAAGCATTACACACTGAACTGATTTCCTTTACACCAATGTTGAATGAAATATATGCATTAACCCCGTTGAATGAATAATTTCAATAAACACCAGACTAGCACACTCAGTCGGAGGTGGGAGCATGATATTTCAGAGCAGCCAAACAGAATGCAGCCAAAGGCCAAGACCAGCACCAAAACAAAGTAACAGGAGTTAAAGGCCTAAAGGCATTAACATAAAAATCCGGGGACATAAACACTAACCTGACAACGAAACTCCGGGGCGAGCGCAACGTCGGCGGATAGGAGAACTTTATTGAAAGTTGTGAATTAGTGTTGGTTATGCAGGAGTGCCCTCCGCCACGTTCTATGGGGAGTTGTTACGTTTCTGTAGTACACCGACGAGAACTTTGTGGGAGCCCTCCACGCATAGCCTCGCAGATTTCGGCAATGCTGATTCCGCAGTGATAAGCCCACGAGGACGCGATGTTACGGCCAGAATGGGCTCGAGCTTAGGAAGAGCTCCTTCACACGTTGTGGAATCATTTAATTACGCGCTAATCCATCTAGCAATTGGTCGCTTTTGACGCGGACCAGGGGGGGAGGAAGCTGTGCGTAAGAAAGAAAACAACGAGTCGCTTCGAGCCCTGAGCGAGCTAGTCCTACGTTTATAGTACTAAAGGGCTTCCCACGAACGGGCACCACAGGCGATCTTCCGCACCGAAGAGTGACATTTGCAAATGGGGTAAGATAATGTTGCCCAAGTGTCGGAATGAAGGATGACTCGGTCTTGGCAAGAAAGGTCGGCCTAAAGAACAAATTTGACCCTTGTCCCGAGAGAACTCAGACGCTTGACATCGAGATATTCTTGAACTCTCCGAAGCATCGTCTCACAGAGGCGGGAGAGCGCCAGGAAGACAGCCTTATAGTGACATGCTTAGTGATGCCTCAGCATAGGTTCAAATGGGGGCTTCATAAGTAGTCCAAGACTGTATTGAGGTCCCAGGGTGGGACCGTCTTCCTGGACGGAGGTCGTGATTAAACACCCCTCTAGAAGGAGACGGATTGATCCATCATCGTGATAGTCATCATCATCGAAACCTCTATGGATCGCTAAGATAGCGGACTTGTAGTTCCTGACCGTTGAAGTTTCAAGTCCGCTATCGTAAGAGATCAGTGGGAAAGTCAGCGATCTCGGCTACAGACGCCCGAGACGGAGAGACACTCTCGTCGCTCCACCAGCGGAAGTAGGGCCCAAAACGCTTAGAGTAAGCGTCAATGGGGGATTTCCTTCTTCCCGCGGATATGAGCGAGGCAGCCCGCTGCGAAAAGGCCAGAATCTCGGCATCGCTGCCGGATAATGGCCACACAGTCAACGCCAGATTGCTCCAGCGACAGAACTGGCGCTCCCTCGTCCGGCAGGGACACTAGGTCGGACGGTAGGTAGACGCAGCGGCAGAGCAGCCAGGCGATCACCATTGGACGAAAACCATAGAGGTTTCGGCCAGAAGGAGCGATGAGGGGATGACACGGCACGCCTCCCAGTCCCATTTTTCGAAACTACACGATGTCGGAATTGGCGGGAAGGCGTAGGCAGTGATCCCCGACCAGTCCATCGCCAGAGCGTTGATGCGTACGCACCCGGGTCCTGAGTCCGGGCAGTACAGATGGAGCTGGTGACTAAGGTTCGAGGCGAACAGGTCGATCTGAGGAATTAAAGTCTCTCGAAGATTATCCCGCACCGACATCTCGGGTTTCAGTATCCATTCCGAGGACGCGTCCTGCCGCGTTTGACAAATCGTCGGCAAGGAAGTTGACGTGGCCCCCGGACATGTTGTACCGCGGACATCGTGATGGCCCGATCCCGACACCACGCTATGATACGCCTGGCGTCGAGGCACAGGGGCAGGGGATCGAAGTCCCGCCCTGTGTTGATGTAGGTCCACCACGGTGTGAGTTGGCCGACATTGTACTAGGACACTGGAGTTGGTCACCTTCGCCTCGAAGTGAGCAAGAAGAGATCGTCCACTGCCCACAATTCGAGGGCGATGAATGGGGCCTGGGCTCGGTGGGCACGGTCCCCGAGGCGCGGAGGTCTAGGGTGAAACCCCCCCAACCCGACTCGAGCGTCCGTCGTGAGGGGGGGGGGGGTTACAACATCGACGGAGGCGCCAGGAAAAGAGATTCCACTGAGTCATGGTTGGGGGCGGTGATGAGACCACATGCCAGGTTGCTCCAGGATCCACTGCATTGATAGGGATCAGAGGGAATCTGGGGTGTGATCGGCACTTGTAGTGCCGCCCGAGGTGCATTGAAGCAACCTCATATGGAAACGGCCAGTCGGGCGACCAGGTCGAGAGACTGGCCCATTCCAAGCCTTAGAAGGCGAAGCCAGTCTCGAGCGGGGGCCTGGCGTACGCAGAGCGACAAGGATGTCGGCGGTCTGAACCATGACACATCACCCGCTCGGCCGTCGGTTCTTTGCAATGACGGAAAGCAGTTGCAGCGGAAGCACCCAGATACCTCAGGTACTGAGCGGTCGGGTAAGGCTCGATTTTTGCGAAGTGACAATGGAAGCCCAACCTCTGCACGACCTGAAAGGTACGGCTGACCATATCGGCCGTCGCCCCGGGGGCGACGGACCGTAGATCAGCCAATCGTCGAGATACATGCAGAGGTTGACACCCTCTCGCCCACTTCCCGGGTCACGAACGTGAAGACCTTGGGGAAGTGGAAAGTTCGAAGGGGAGACACGTCCACCCGTACGACTGGCCCTCGATTTGAATTGAGACAGCGACGGTTGGATTTTGCGACTGGGACGCTGTAGGTAGGCGTCTTGTCGTCCTAAGAAGACGCCCAGCTCCCCTTCAGAGGACAGCGCAGGGTTGGACGGAGGAGAGTTTCATCCGAACTTTATCGGCTGAATACTGATTCTTCAGAGGCTTTAGGTTGAGGATGGGACGCCAATCCACGGTCTTCTTGGGGGCCAAGAAGAACGTCGACCAGAACCCCTCGGTGAAGGGTGGCGCTAATGGGGAGGATGGCACCCTTCGGCCAAGAGCGCCGCGACATCGTACAGAGTTGAGGTCTTCGGTTTCCCCGGGAAAAGGGGGGGTAGGTCTCGGGTGGGAAGTCGCGGGGGGTTTCGCGGTGACATTCCAATCCGGACCCCGTTCCACCACGTCAGCACCGGCACCAAAGGCGCGGGGGAAATGGCTGGCCATTCCCTCGCGTAAGAATTCAAGGCGGTCCGCCCACCGGAGGTGGTTAAGGCTCCCTCCCGAAGGGAGAGACACCGCGGCCGCCGTGCCCTCAAGACGAAGACTTCTGCCCCTTCCCAGGCGCCTTGTTTTGGGAGGGGGTCGAGTCCGCGGCCTGGCCCCGGATTCTGAGAAGAAGTTGCCGGAGATGCGGGCTTCTTGGGTTGCTGAGGCAGTGTCGGCTTCGCCTGCTTGGCGGACACGCCCGGCTGAAAGAAGGCGAGAACGCTTCTTCTTCTTCCTGGCTGAAGATGCTGAAGACTCAACGAGAGGAGATCTTCGCCTGAGCATCCTGAGCGCCGGCTCCGACTCCACACGCTCCGCGACGCAAGCAGTGAGTCACGGAACGAATTTCCGAAGAAGGACGTCCAGGACTCGCCTTGGTCTTGGAGAAGCTCCGATAGCAAGATCGGGGCTGCTCAATGGTGCGGAGTGTGAAGCAGGCGTTCTTGCGTCTCAGGAAGCTGAGGCGACGCGACATTGAGACCTCTGTCTGCCGAGTCACTAGCGTGGCTAGGACAGTCAAAGCATCGGAGGCTCCGAGGAGAAAACCCACCCTCGCCCAACGGGATTGATGTCGTGGGCGAGGAACATGGGGGAGAAGCGCCTAGTCTGACGCCAGAGGTCACCGCCAGGTCTAGTGCCTCAGTGCCTCCCAGAAAGGGGGAAGCCAGCGGAGCACCCTGCCTGTTGGAAATTGGCTGCCAGGTCAGATCCATAGTCGGGGTCTCAGGAAGGAGGCGTAGCCCACCTTCGTTGTTCTCAACGCCCTGGCGAAAGATTTCACCGGGTATGAAGAGAGCTTCTGAGTGATCTCCCCGGAGCGCTTCCACAGAAGACCAACGTCTGTGGGAAGCGTCAACGCCTCGACGCGTTCCGGAGAGGGAGATGGGTACGCCCAGATTGAGCTGCCCCTCCGCACGCCGCTCAGGCGACAAGGCAGGCAGGAGCTCGGCCCCGCCGCGCGCAAGAGGGGTGCATGCGGGGGTAGAGCTATCCACTCATCCTGTCGCAGCCGCGCGGAAGTCGAAGGCTGCGAGGTGTTTCACCTAAGTGACTCACCCCCGACCGAGTACCCCGCCAGCGTGTCATTCAACATCGAAGTCTGCGGCCGGTAGGAGCCCTGAGAGGACGGCAGCAACGGAACGAGTGGAAGGAAGCGGAGAGGGGCTAGGGGCCGCCACTGGGCAGCGCACCAGAGCCTCCCGCAGGGACAAGCCATCTGGCATAGGCTGAGAAGCAGAGCCACAAAGCTCGACTGCGCCCAGCCCGACCCTGACGGGGTACAGGCCGAGTAGGCGCGGGGTCGACACCCCAGGTCCCAGGCACGTAAGCCGAAGGGTAGGGGACGGGTACACCGCCCTGCCCCGGCCCGGTACAAGGATTGTACCGCCGCAGCGTGACGGCTCCCAGAAGGGAGACTATCGACAAGCAGCAGCGGCGCCAACTGCCGCGTCGAAGAAAGGGGGCGAAGCAGCCCCGACGACTGGTGCCAGCGGGTGGGCAGCCGACGGCGGAGGGCGCGGAGTGACTATAGCCCGGAGGGGCTCCCGCATGCGGGGGCCCCGGCGAAAAAGCCTAACAGGAATGACACGCCCCAGCAGTTCCAGATCTGGACGGGGTGGGTAAGACACGTACGGGGAAGCAGCGGAACCTGAGAAGGCAGGCTACGGCGGGTACTGAGTCCCTGCGGGGGTAGGCCATGACAGCTGCCTGCCGGGACGCCAGAGGCCGGGGACACACAGGGGACCCCGCCAAGGAGGACCGCCGCGGAAGCAGATGCCGGCGGACCAGCACTAGCAAAACCACAGAGGGCGTACCGCATGGAGGCCTGAGCGACCGAGTCAGTCAGCTGGAGGCATCTGCGGAGGCAATGCCCAGCGGCAGTAACCACTCGCTACGCCAAGCCCGAAGGGGCCCGGTGCGGCGAAGCGGCGGCCTGCTGAGGAGGCCACCAGAATGACTAGCCATGCTAGAGAGTGCGGGGTGCAGCGAGCGTAGCCAACACCTGAGGCTCCCGCAACAAAGGTGATACGAGCCCGCGACCCCAGGGTGTGCGTGACAAACCCCTCTAAGTAACTGGCCACCGTAGTCGCGGAAGAAGTGCCCGAAGACCACCGGTACCGCAATACGTTAGGGTGGACACCAACGGCGATGGATCAGCCGGGCGACCCCTGGGCACACCCATACCTCTCACCACCAACGGAATGTCCGCGGCCGCCAAATCCCCCATGGGGGATCGGCAGCGCAGGCCGCCCACCTGAACCGGAGCCAGCCCCTAACGGTCTGAACCAGGGAGCCAGGCCGATGATACGCTGAGAGGCGGACCGAAGCCCCGAAGCCACCCCATCAGCGATTCGCGAAGTAGCGAAGCTACCAACCACCTTTGGGGGCACCCAGAGCAGCAGCGGCTGCCTGGGATGAACCCCGGACCGGAGCCCGATCACCACACCCCTCCCGTGGACGCAGCACGAGCGGCGTACACATGCTCAATGATAGCCCACTGAGCATCGGAAGTCCAAGGACACGAAAAAGAGAGCACCTGTCGGTGCAGGAACATTGCTGTGCACGATACATAAGGAATGGGGGGTACCATTTCATTAATGGAGGCAGGGCAGCGGAACGCAATTGTGCCCCATAACAAAAGGGAGTGAGCGTGAGTTGATAGATGGAATAGCGTGCGGCAAACAACCCGTACAGAAAAATAGCAAGCGTGCCGGGAGGTCTCCCGGTACGCCAAACGTCAAGACACAAAAAACCAACTCGGTAACGGAGTCACGAACGGTTAAAGAATTTGCAAACACAGTTCACATATTTATAAGTATACCACAAGGCATTATAATAAAATACTACACACACTAAACCATATGAATTGTTAGCAAGCAAGCCCGCCTACCCAAAGACAGTAACAAACTCACACATAAGGTCAAAGGCAGTCAAAGCAGCAACACGTGCGTCAAATGGACTGCCTTTGTTTACCTTGTTTCCGCTAAACAGATCACATGACCGCAATTGCGGCAAAAAAGGATACTAACATAAAGAGCTCTCCGACGGCGTAAAAGTCTGTTTATTCCGTCCAAATGAGCGTTATAAATCCAGTATATAATCAGTATATCTCCAGATAGATATGGTATAGTAGTAGGAGTTATTCCGAATGAGACGAAAAAAAACTAGTCCAGTATCAAAATTCTCAGTTAATTTTGGCTTGTATATTAGCAGAGCTGCGTAACACGCGTCCGTCTTGGTTAACAGTCAAAACGGAATTGAGGAAGAGCTAAGGTCGACAGGGTGTGACCTGGGGTCACTGGTCGACCATTATCTTTTTTGAGGGGTTATTATGGTTTAATTTGGGGCATTCCACTTCTCAGAAGGGAAATGATATTTCAGTAAACTTGTGCTTTGTAAAGGAAAGGAATCAGTTCAGTGTAATTGATTGACTATATGACACAATAGTTGGGGTGCTCAAAATCTCTCGTGCACCTTTAAACGGCGTAGTAAACATACCTGGGAAGGGTTAAAAGCTCGGAACCACGTCTATGTATCGCAAAAGCATTTTTAATAAGGTAATTATATCAGAGATCCCGATAATAATCAACGGCTGCAGGAAACGACCTTCCAATATGAAAAAGGCGGGAATCTAGCAACATGATACGTGTTTACACTCATCCATTAGTTGTTCTATTGGTCAGGCAAGTCAAACATTAGACGTCATTTTCGTAAGGTGGCATCTTTTCACCATGGGCAAACAGAAAGTTAGCGTTTCCAGTTCCGCTGTTTTAAATCGAAGGGGGATCCCAATTAATTACAAAAATCACTTCTTTTATGAAAAATACACTTTTTAGCATACCATTGTAGGTATTAGTTACTAGATGATTAACAAACAACTGCAAAATCAAAAATTTTTGAAAATTGGAGCGATCTTCAAAAATGGTTGGTGGTTATTGCTTAAAGTGGCAAAAAGCTGCAGGTGTCTTCCAGGTGATTAGAACTAAAAGTTGAAATACATTTAAATGTGAGCCCAGAGGGTGTGTATTGCAGTAATACCCAAATGCCACCAGTTTTGAGGAGGAAATTTCAACTCAATACGTCATGTGATTCCCACAAAAATCCTATTCTTAACACATAAAAAACCCCTGACTATTTAACGCTCATTTAGCCTACAAAGCGTTAGTACTTAGGGGAATTTTTTAGCAGATCATGAATGTCATGTTGTTCTTGGAACTTTGAGACACTTTTTATCCCTAAGTACTGAAGTGTTTTGTTACAGTGCAGGATAGTATAGGCATGGTGCAATGCATCATGGGATTGATCAAAACACCTCTGATGTGAGCCTATGTAGGCATTATACAGCTATAATTAAAGCTGGACTCAGAGATTTCACCAATGAGGGTGCAACTCACTTTTTCAAATTAAATCATGTTTTTTGCATATACATAATGCTTGTCCATCAGTACACCACACTGTTACCCCACATCCATTTAAAGGTGCGTGTTCCGATCGTCTTAGGACCCCCATGATACCCGGAAAGTAGTATCGATTTTGAGATCAGCATGAAAGCCGTTATTTTTCTCAATTGTCGTCCTGAAATTTGAGCACTCAAATCCATTTCATTCCCAAGATTAGAAAAAAAAAAAACGCTGTTTAGTGGTTAACCATCAATCTCAGCACAGTATTGAATAGGGCTTTGCAACATGCATATGCGTTCTATCATTCAAAACCGCAGTTGTTCCACGTAGTGGGGTGTATGTACAAGTGCCAGGTCTCATATCAAGTCCGAAAAACATACACATAAATAAATCGGAACAAGCACCCTTTAACACCTACCAACGAGTTCTGCAGGAACCACCACGTGGATTTGTACTCTAATAGCCCACTTTCATTCGAAAATATTGTGCGAAAGTGTTGGGGCACTTGTCATAAATGACCCTTTCCCCGCTCCACTAAATCAATGTTGATATAAAATTGGATCGATTAAGCCAAAGTAATGTCGAGCTATGATTTGCCAAAAATATTGGGCGAGAAACAGTCGAGCCCAATATTTAAAACTCATAACGAGAGACCAATAACAGGGGTCGTGTAAATCATCCAATTTATCATTATTCAGGTTTTGGATCCTTGATATTTCACACATTGGACTCCTCAAAACATGATAATGGCGAATATTGGTACCTGTGAGTGGTAGTGCTGTATGTTGCCTCAACATGCTTAGTGGGGGGCGGGGAGGGGAACGGTAACAAGGCAAATTAAAATGTTAAACCTCAAAGAAGTATGTGCTAAACCCAAGCTCCACTCATATAGTAGTAAAACGGGGTCAGGAAGCTCACTGTCCCCCAACAAAATTTGTGAACAAGGTGTAGGTGCAATCTTTCTTGGGTGCAATTCACTATACACGAAGATCCGACGGGGAAGCCTCGAAAAGACTACCTCCACTACAGTCGCCGCCATTACTGGGGGGCCATCCCGGCCACACCAAAACCACACAGTACACACACGCCGAATTGCTTAACGAAACGAAATAATAAGCCCATTAATATGATAATAAGCATTTACAACCTCCTTTTTTGCAATTGTTAACAAATTTAACCGTTTATTTCCATGGATTTATGGAAGATGATGTCAGGGACTGCCAAATTGGAATTCCCGGGCAAGGTCTTCTGTGTTTGTAAAAAATTGAATGGTTATCTCGCCCACTTTGCATTACTGAGAAATGAACGCTTGTGGTTAGAATACGTTGTTAAAAATTTGGTAATAAAACCACCCCAAAAAAAACCTAAAATTAAAATTAATTTCGTTATTAAAATTCAAAATCCAGACAAAAATTAAAGTAACAACCCTCATAAAGACTGTTGATATAGTCCAGTGTACGTGGAAAACTTGAATAGTTCCCAAAGACCGATCGTATTTGTTGAAAAACGTGACATCTTCGGATGCGGGTGTTGGTGTTTTAGAAAGGACAATTCCGTGTCCATGTGATCGATTTCGGAGATCTTGAACAAAATAGTCTACGTTTTGTGCATGGAATGTGCGACGCCTGGACTATCAGTTACACGTGAAAATGAACGGCGAGTTACAATGTGGGTATTAGACTGAAATGGATACCTGGATTGTTTCATTTGTGTCATTAGCGAGATGAATGCGCACGCAGTTCGTTTCCATTTTTGTTAATTTTTATCGTATTTGTGAGCCAAAGAAAATTATTCAAAACACATTATGGTTTATAAATCATTTAACTGAAGCCTGATTTCCTTTCCAATGTTGACTGAAAATATATGCATTTCCCTTCTGAGAAGTGGATGCCCCAAAATACCTATAAAACCCCGAAAAGCGAAATGGGCTAGGACCAGTGACCCCAGGTCACACCCTGTCGCAACCTTAGCTCTTCCTTTAATTTCAGTTTTGGCTCTCAAGCCCCACACGGACGCATGCATATATATGATGTGGGGCGGGCTGGAAGTGGGAAGTCAAACATTGGAAAGGAAATCAGCTTCAGTTAGATGATTAATAAAAACATATGTTTTTTGATAAAATCATTACACGTGAACTGATTTCCTTTACACCAATGTTGACTGAAATATATGCATTAAACCCCGTTGAATGAGTTGGATAATTTCAATCCAACACCAGGACAGCACATTAAGTCGGAGGTGCAGCATGATATCTCAGAGCAGCCAAACAGAATGCAGCAAAGGCGAGACCACACTAAGCATAAAGTAACATATGTTAAGACCTAAAGGGCATTAAACATAAAATTGGGGACATAGATGCTCACCAGACATACGGAATACTCCGAGGCGAGCGTTACAGTCGCACCGGATCGGAGAATGTAGAGTGAAGTGGAATTTAGGTGTTGTTCTGCAGGAGTGCCTCGCAACGTTCTCTTGGGGAGTTTGTAGTTTCTGTAGTGACACCGACGAAAACGTTGTGGGAGCCCTCAACGACATAGCCTCGCAGAGTTCGGCAATGCTGATTACGCGGTGATAGGCCCATGACGAAGTGATTATTAGGAAACAGAATGGGCCGAGGCTTGGAGAAGCTCCAAATCACCGCGTGGAATCATTATTACAGCGTAATCCATTAGAATTGTCGCTTTTGAAGCGGACCCGTGGGCGGGGGAGGAAGCGTGTGTAAGAAACCGAGTCGTTCGAGCCCCTGAGCGGGACTATGTGTGTGTTACGTTTGTGAGTATTGAGGGCAAGGGCACGAACAGGACACCACAGGAGATTCTTCCCGCACCGAAGCGGCGACATGCAAGTCGGGGTAAGATAAGTGTTGAGTGTCGGAATGAGGAAGACTCATTCTTGGCCAGAAATCCGGCATGAAGAACAATTTGACCTGTCCAGAGAGGAATTCTGACGCTGACATAGAGATATCCTTGATCTCCGAGCATAGTTCCCAGAGGAGAGAGCGACCAGGAAAGAATGTCTTAATGGTGACTGTTTTAGTGATCGCCTCGGCTTGGTTTTAAAACGGGGGCTTCACTAAAATAGTCTAAGACAGTATGAAGGTCCCAGGGTGGGACAGTCTTCCTGGCCGGAGGTCGTGTATTGAACATCCCCTCTAGAAGGGGACGGATCGAGCCATCGTCATTAATGGCAGATCCGTCATCGAAACCTCTAAGGATCGCTAAGATAGCGGACTTGTAATTTCTGACAGTCGAAGTTTCAGTCCGCTATCGAATGCGATCGTGAGAAAGTCAGCGATATCGGCTACAGACGCCCGAATCGGAGACAACTTCGGCGCTCACACCAGCGGAAGTATAGGGTCCAAAGCAAGACGCTTAGAGTAAGCGTCCGTGGTGGACTTCCTTCTTTGTATTTGCCCGCCGATATGACGAGGCAGACCTCTGCGAAAAGCCAGAATCTCGGCATCGCTGCGGATATGGCCACACAGTCAAAGCTAGGTGCTCCAGCGAAGAATTGGCGCTCCCTCCGTCCGGAAGGGAGACTAGGTCCCGGACGGATCGGTAGACGCCGCGGCAGAGCGCCAAGCGATCCACCAAATTGGACGAAACCAAAGTGTTTCGGCCAGAAGGGAGCGATGAGGGATGACCACGGCAGGCCTCCCGCCCAATTTTCGCCACCACGTGGTGCAGAGCATCGGAATCGGAGGGAAGGCATAGGCCGTGATCCCCGACCAGTTCCATCGTCAGAGCGTTGACTGCGTACGCCCCCGGGTCGTGAGTTCGGGTGCAATACAGAGGGAGCTGGTGACTCAGGTTCGAGGGGGCGGGGGTGGAACAGGTCGATCGGAGGAGGAACATATAACCTCTCGAAGATCTCCCGCACAGATCTCGGTTCAGTATCCATTACCCCAAAGACATTGTTGTGCCCCCCGTGCCGTCCCAGTCCTGCCGCGTGACAGTCGTCGGCAAGAAAGTTGACGGCCACCCGGATGTGTACTGGGACATACGTGATGGCCCGATATCGACACCACGCTATGATGCGCAATGACTGCGAGACACAGGGGCCGGGACCGAGTCCCGCCCTGCTGTTGATGGAGGCCCAACGGTGGAGTAGTGGTCCGACTGTACTAGGACAATGGAGTTGGTCACATCGCCTAGAAGTGAGCAAGAGTTCGCTCTACTGCACACAGTTCGAGGCGATTGACATGCGGCCTGGGGCTCGGACAGGGACCACGTACAACGAGGCGCTGAGGTCTAGGGTGAAACCCCCCAACCCGACGTTGACGCGTCCGTCGTGATGACAACACCGACAGGAGGCAAACAGGGAAAGATGATCCCATGAGTCAGGTTGGGGCGGTGAGACACCATGCCAGGGGTTCCCGGACCCCTGTATTGATCGGGATCAGACGGGAATCTGGGGCTTGATCGGGCCGGTAGTGCGGTCCGAGGTGCATTTGAAACAGCCTCATGTGGAAACGACAATACGGGACCAGGGCGACGAGACTGGCCCATCAAGCCTGAAGGCGAAGGCCAGTATCGAGCGGGGGCCTGCGTAAGCAGCGCCATGGACGTCGCAGCCTGAACAACGACATCCACCCGCTGGGCCGTCGGCTCTGCAATGCCGGAAGCAGTTGCAGCCGAGTACCCAGAAACCATCAGGCCTGAGAGGGCGGGGAAGCTGATTTGTCGAAGTTGACAATGAAGCCCAACATCTGCACGACTGACGGTACGGGCTGACCATGTCGGCCTCGCCTGGGGCGACAGGGCGTTAGAAAACCAGTCGTCCAGATACAGGCAGAGGTTGACCCCCTGACGCCTGAGAAAGGCGACCACATCCCGGGTCACAATGTGAAGACCCTGGGAGAGGTTGAAAGTCCGAAGGGGAGGAACCGTCCCACTCGTACGACTGGCCTGGTTTGAAATCTGAGCATGCGGACGGTCGGATTTGCAGAACTGGAACTGAAGGTAGGCGTCTTTCAGATTCAAAGAAGACGCCCAGCTCCCATTCAAAGGACGCGCAGGATCGACGCGAGACTTTCCATCCTGAACTTCTCTTCGGCATGATGTACTGATTCAGAGGCTTTAGGTTCGGATGGGGACGCACAATCCCCGGTCTCTTGGGGGCCAAGAAGCACGTCGACCAAAACATCGGTGAAGGGCGGGTCGACTGGGGATAGGAGAGGAGCTGGCACCCTTCGCCGGAGCGCCGGAGATTTCCAGAAGAAGTTGACTTTCTTCGGTTCCCCCGGAAGGGGGGGGGGTGATGGTCCTCGGGTGGGGTCGGCGGTGGGTTCCGCGAGTGAATCTATGCCCCCCGGTACCCCCGTTCACCACACTCAGCACCCACGGCGCGGGGGAAATGGCTGGCCATTCCCGCGCGTAGGAACTCAAGCGGCCGCCACGGAGGTGGTAAGTCATCTACCGAGGGAGAGGGTCCCGGCCGGCCGATGTGCCCTCAGGACCGTTTTAGACTTCTTCCCCTTCCCAGGGCGCCTTGCTTTTGGGAAGAGGGGGGGTGAGTCTTCGGCAGGCCAGGACTTCTGGGTAGAAGTGGCCGGAGCGCGGGCTTCTTGGGTTGCTGAGGCGATGCCGGCTTCGCCTTCTGCTTGGCGGAACGGCTGTAAGAAGAAGAGCGAGAGCGCTTATTTTCTTCTCTTGGCCGAAGTTCCCCGTGAGGAGATCGTCGCCTTAGGAGCATCCTTGAGCGCCTTACTCCACACGCTCCGCCGAGGCAACAGTGAGTCACCGAACGAGCATCCGAAGAGGAGTCCGCGACTCGGGCTTGGTCTTGGAGGGTTCCGATGCGAGATAGGAACTCAAGGTGCGAAGTGTGCAGCAGGCGTTCTCGCGTCTCAAGAAGCTCAGGCGACGAGCCAACGACACATTGAAGGCCTCTGTCTGCCGACGTCACTTAGCAGAGGCCTGGACAGTCAAAGGCATCAGAGGATTCCGGGGAGCAAAACTCCACCCCTCGCCCAACGAGGAGTCTGATTGGTGGGACACGAGGCATCGAGAAAGAAAGCGGCCTCGTCTTATACCAGAGGTCCACCGCCAGGTCTATGGTGTGTTGCCTCAGCTGGTCCCCCAGAAGGGGGAGAAGAAGGCAGTCGGGGCGGCCTTGCTTGTTGGCAACTTGGCTGCCAGGTCAAGATCAATGGTCGGAGTTCTCAGGAAGGAGTAATAGTCCCCTTCAGGTTCACTCACGAACTGGCGAAGGTTTTCACCGGGTACGATGAGCGCTTCTGATTGACCCTCCCCGGAGCGCTTCCACGGTAGACCTACGTCTGTGGGAAAGAGACCAAACGCATGCCCTGGTACGCGTTCCGGTGGGAGGATAGGGAAGCCCTGATTGAGCTGTCCCCTCTCAGCACGCCGCTCGGGGGCCGCACAAGACAGCCAAGCGGACTCGGCCCCCGCCCTGCCGCAGCAACTGAGGGGTGCAACAACGGGGGAAGAGAGTCCACCTCCTCCGGCTCCAAAGCTGCCGCGGAGCGAAGGTGCGAATGGAGTCTCCCAGGTGACCCCCCTACGAGTCTGAGTCCGCCCCGCCGGCGCTGTCTTCCGAAACGTTGGAAGTCTGCGGCTGGTAGAAGTCCTGAGAGGACGGTGCGGCAGACAGACCAGAACTGAGCGGTGCGGGAAGAAGGCGGAGGGCCAAGCGTCGCCACCTGGGCGGCGACACCAAGGCCCCCCGCAGGGACCAAACCAACTGACGTAGGCTGAGGTGCAGGAGCCACTCTTTTGAGGCTCGACCTGCACCCAGCCCGGACCCTGACGAGTTTTGGGGGTACAGACAGAGAAGTTGTGGGGACGCCAACCCCAAGTCCAGGCACGTAAGCCGAAGGGTAGGGAGTGGGTAGACCGCCCTGCCCTGGCAGCGGTACCAGGGGGGCCTTTTGTACCGCAGAGCGTGACTGGCTCCCAGGAAGGAGACAAAACTGCTGCAGCAGTGGCGCAAATGCCCCCGCTCGAAAGCGGGTCAGAGGCGGCCCCGACAGCACCTGGAGGCGCGGTGAGGCAGCCGACGGCTGGAGGCGCGGAAGTGACCATAGCCTGGCGGGGCTCCCGACACAGCGGGAGCCCGGTGAAAGCACCAAAACCAGATGACCCGCCCCCAGCAGTCCAGCCCTACTGGGGTGGGTAGGCAAAGTACGGGGGCGCACGAACCTGAGAAGGTAGGGCCTTGCAGCGGTTACTGTGTCCCCGCAGGGTAGGCCACGAAGGCTGCCCCGCAGGAACGCCAGTGGCAGGGGACCACCGGGACCCCACCAATAGCGGGATTCTCCGCCGCGGAAGCAGATGCCGGCGGACCAAAGACACTAGCAACAACAGCAGGCGTACCCGCAAGAGACGCCTGAGCCGACCTAGTCCTACTAGTCAGCTGGGGCTTCTGCGGAGGCCAAGCCAGCGTGAGCGCCCACTCGTTACCCCAAGCCCCGAAGGGCCCGAACAGCATGCGGATGTCAACTGAGAAGAACTGCATGGCTATGCAAGGCTAGACCTGCGGGGCGGGTAGCAAGAGAAGCCAGCACCTGCGGCGTTCCCGCCAAGGGATACCGAAGCCACGCCCCAGGGTTTGCCGAGACATACCCCGAAGTGATGGCTTTCCGTGTCGCGGTAGTCTTAGATTACGTCCAAGTGCCCGAAGGACACCGGGATCCCCGCGACCCCCGTTAGGTGTGGACCATCAAGGGCGCATGGATCAGATCCGGGCGGACCTGGGCACCACCATCACCACTCACCACCGCCGGAATGCCCGCAGCCGCCAAACCCCCGGGGGGTTGCCGCGCAGACCGCGCAGCCTGCAACGGAGCAGCCCCTAGGGCTGAACAGGCGGGCCAGCGGCCGATGATACGCAAGGAGACGGCCCGAAGCCATCTCCCTGTCAAACGCTTAGCGAAGCAGACGAAGCTACCTCACCTTAGGAGCACCCAGGAGCTAGCAGCGGATGCCTTTGGACGAACCACGGGCCGGAGCGCACGATCACCACCCCCACTTCCGTTGTACGCCAGCAAGAGCCGGCGTACCCATGCTCAATGATTGCCCATTGAGCATTCGTAAGTCCGAGACAGAAAGAGGAGCACCTGTCGGTTCGGGAACATTGCCGTGTGCACGATTCATAAGGGATGGGGGTCCAATTCATTAATGGAGGGCAGGGCCGCGAACGCAATTGTGCGCATAAGTACGGTGGTGATGAGGGGCAGGGAGTTGCTGAGATGGAATAGCGTGTGCGCAAATAAAAACCGTAAAGAAAATAACAAGCGTTGCCGTGAGGTCTCCGGGTACGCAAACGTCAAGACACAAAAACCAAAATCGGTAACGAGTCAAGAACGGTTAAAGAAATTTTTCAACACAGTTTTAACATATTTTATTAAGTATCCCAGAAGCATATAATAAAATAATACGAACACCAGACCACATAAATTGTAAGCGAGCAAGCCGACACACAAAGCAATACATAAACAAACTCACACATATAGTCAAGGGAGTCAAAGCAGAAAACAGTGCGTCAAGGTTGGCGCCTTTGTTTACCTTGTTTCCCGCTACACAGTTCACATGACCGCATCGGCGGCCAAAAAAGGATACACAACACGAGCTCTCCGACGGTTGTAACAGTTCTCCGTTTATTCCGTCCGAAGGAGCGCTATAAATCCAGTGTATATCCAAGTATATAATCCAGATTAGATAGTTAGTAGTAGTAGGAGGATTCCGTATGCGATGACAACTAGTCATATCCAAAATCTCGTTAAGTTTGGCTGTTAAATTTAGCAGAGCTGCGGGTAACAGCGTCGTCTTGTTTAAAGCCAAACGGAATGAGGAAGAGCTAAGGTCGGACAGGGGGTGGGACTGGGGTCACTGGTCGAGGCCCATTTTTCTTTTAGGGGTGTTATTAGGTAATTTGGAGGCTTCCACTTCTCCGAAGGGAAATGCATATATCAGGCAACATTGGGGTAAAGGAATCAGTTCAGTGTAATGTTTTACATTTTTTTATGAGCCGCCCTGAGGATAGAACAAAGTGGATAAAAGTGAAATAGTGTTGGTTTTGCCATCAGAATGATCCAAATTATCGTTCTTTGTGGTAACACGTAAAACGTAAACGCGGTGTATTAACGAGAAATGCAAAATGATGCCCCCCAGTCATGGCGGATGGTGAGTGCCGCGCCCACGGCGTAGGGGCGATAATAGTCGACGTCGGATTCGTGTATTTCAACCAAACAATGTGTCAGTTTGGACAAATTTGTGGGCCTGTCAATTGGCCTAGAGAGAAGGCACAGTGTCGACTGAAAGCGCCTTAATCATCATCAAAGCGGTCAAATGCCATCGTTAACAATAATTGGCCAGACTCATCTGTTGGGTCCCATTCCGAGAGTACAGCTGTCTTTTAATCTATGCTCTAAGATACACTACCAGGAATGGTTATTTTCACTATAATCGCCGCTCATAATTTTGAACAAAGGGCAGGCGCGCGACGTTGCATTGCGTATGGATACCCAGTTGTCATCGTCGTCCCACACTTAAGGTTTACCGCGGCGTAGCCAGAATTTTGTTTCAGAATTACGATGAGAGTATAATCAGAGGATTTTGGAATTATGTTCTCGTTAGATGAGTACAAGAATCAGAGGTGCAATAGCTGCCATTTCCAGAAATTCCATTTAACACATTAATATTATGCCAAGTCTTGGAATCAGTGGCTCTTGAAATGGTCTCAGGAGGCACTTAATAATAATAATAATAATAATATATAGACAGCGATTTTATAGCTCCTTATGCTCTGGGCGCTTAAGCGCTTTCACAAATGGTCGGTGATCACTGTGGCCCAACCATACCATAAACCATTTGAATCATTTCAAGGGGGATGCAGCAGATCGGGATGGATCAGCGCTTTCCCTTATCAGCAAACATACATCGAGATAACCATCGCGCCGGGATCAGCTTCCCATATATACATGGTAAATCGGGACAACTAAAGCGGTTAATTTCTTGTCAGGGAAATTACAAGATGACTGAATCTCACAGGGCTCGAACGTAGGCCTATACGAATGGATGAGCATACACTGGAGTCGAGCGCTACCTGATTGAGCTATATTGTCGCTTCCTGATGAACTATGTAACATGATGAACCATCAAGAGCCACTGACTCAAGAAAGACAAATTGAGAGTAATCCTAATACATGGCAGCACACAGATGTCTCACATGGCAGCAATTGCACTTCTGACCTTCTTGCACTCACACATGTTGGCTCCTTGGATCGTTTTAATGACCGCAGACATGACAGTTCCAAGGATTTACATAAAGACTAAGGGGGGGCATTAAAAAGGGATTAAACTATGGATCAACCAGTCAATTATTAATTCAAGGTTGCACTTCCTCTTTTTCACCTACTACCGTAATAATAACAGTCCTATCAATCATTAATTAATTCTGAGGACACGGCGTACGCCACGAGCGCTTGACACAAGCGTCATGCAATCAACTTACGCACGATACGCCCTAATGCGCCTGCATTAAAACGCGATATTTTGCCGTTGTCAAGGGCATTGGAACATACGCTTCCAAGGTAAGGATACCCACATACGCGGTGTTTTGGCGTTTCGTGTCCCAGAAAATGAATCCGTTATAGTTGGCAGCTCAATTGCTCAGCTCAAAAAGCTCTATTTCATTGACTTAAATATTTAAAGCAACAACAAGCACATTTTTTTGAAAGAGCTCCTAATTTTCCAAAATTTGGATTTTTGCACAGTTGTTATTGGTAATTGGCTAGTAAACTATTAACTGTGAACTGGTAAAACTCAAGTTTGTCTGTGTATCGCAAAGAAGGAATTTTCTAATTAGACTAATTAACATCGGGGATCTCCGACAATGATTCAATGGCATGCCGGAAACGTCATTCCCATATGAAATAGCCAGGAAAATTGCCACCAAGTACGTGTCTACACTCTTGCATTGTGTTCCGTCGGTTCAGGCAAGTTAGGTCATAGAGGTAATTTAGTGAGGTGCCACTATTTAATCATGAACGGACATTAAATTTGGTGTTTTCAGCTCTACCGTGTTTAAATTACCAACTGGATGCCCGATCTATTCAACCTTGTTTCTTTCATGACAAATACTCATTCTGAGCATGGACATTTGCGGGTATAGTTTACTAGACAATTACCAGGGGGTAGGACACGATCTGCTCGATTGGGCATTGGAGATTGCTATGTTCATTTACTATGGCAAGGTTCTCGGTCCCAGTGACATTACCAAAATCATCTCTTAAACCTTGGTTAAAAAATATTAGTAATATGATAAGTTAGGGAAAAAATAGGGACCTTCAAATCCGTTGGGGTTAGAGGATTAACCACACTGCAAAATAGTGTAATTTCCCAATCACGGTCCGTTAGATTGACAATATGTGATCAGGCCCTAGTTCTTTAGGTCAAGGTCTGTGTGTAACCATTCGATATGAGTAAGAGCGCCCTTACCTGAATCTTTGAAACAGACTAGCACCCGGAAGTGGATGCAGGTTTGAATTCGCTTGTTGCGTTAGGTTGGGATGTCCTACCCCCTGACAATACCAAACACAATGGCAAAAAAATTTCCCCCCACATTTGAAAATGGGGGGCACTCTTTAAAAAATTGGCATTACAGTATTGCTGTAAAGCTAGATTTGGTTGCAATCACTCCATAAGTGGCGCTGAAACATCAAGATATTCCACTTTGTCCCAATATTTTGACACCCAGGGGTAAAAACTTCCCCTGGCCCATGGTCCAAACATTTGTTAAATATATAGATAAACTTCTATTTTATGTACCCACCTCTTTGAAGTATGTACGTTCTTTCTCCAGACGTTGCAACCTCGTCTCATGCTTGCTAATTTCCTCCGTCTTTAGTCTCTCCATTTCTGTCAACTGCAATCCAAGGTTTGTACAAATTATTAAAATGCCAATACTAAAACTCAAGATTTGACATGAAATTTTATCCAAATTAATAAATACACATTACTGTACATGTACTGTATAGTGCATTATTTGAGCAGTAACATTTTTAGATGGGTATTCTCAAAAGGTGTCTAACTTTAGACCAGGCTTAAAACTAGGGGTAGGCCTACACGAACGGACTCTTC
>JAMKCH010005956.1:0-32963 GCA_023653785.1 Ophioderma brevispina
GTGTACAACAGTACAGAATGAACAAAGATCATAATGTTTGTGTTTTGAGGTCAAAATGTTATTGATCAATGGTGCGCAATATCACGCGTGAAAATCTGTGATATTCACCGGGAAGGCTTTTTTTGATCGCAAGTCGAATTTTGTACGCACGTATAGAAATTATAGCATCAGTAAAAAAGTACTCTGCCATTCCTTTAATAAATACCCGGATTTCAAGCACCACTTGCAGGTTAGTTTTGCATATCCCTGCCAGTAACAAAAAATATAAAATATGAATTTGATGATTTTTTCGATTTTCGGAATTAGCAATCGCTGCTAATCCCTTTAAGACCCCCTTTGCGCGTCTCTCAGCAGTTCCCAAGGAACAGCCATTTGCAGCATAATTCAGTTCTTAAGGTCCCCTTTTCATAAAATTTTGGGCCGCAGAAGCCTGAATTTTACCAATTTTCAGCCCAACCTGCAATTTCCTTCAACTTTCAGTTCCCAAACCCCTACTTTCGAAGACAAAGTCCGTTTCCCAAGGCCCCCAATTTCGGAAATCGGGGCCCCGCACATCCCCCAAGGGCCCTCAAATTGTGTTCAAGGTTTTTTAATATTAAAAGTTGTTCTGTTACTTGAAAGTTATATATTGGAATATTTTCCTATAGGCCCTAGCAGCACACCCGTATTTCCTTGTTTTAACAGTGTCCTTATCCAAAAACACTTTGAAAAAAGTGCAAAGTTATTCCTGCACCAAAAACACCGTGGTCATTTTCGCGTGTCATTATTTTACCGGGATAGTAGTCAACTCTGCACCTACTCCCGGACACTACTACGAAAAAATGGTCAGGTTTTGACCACAAAAAGAGATGAGACCGTCGGTTCACTTGAAATTCAAGTCCTGGCGCTTGCAGAGCCGGAACATGCCTGCAAAGAATACGTTTCAAGTTCGATTGTCAAGCCGTGCGACCAAGTACATTTTACAAAATCGTTAACGGCACTGGCACATTTTCCAACCAAATAATGAAATTTCTCTTCAAGTTCTATCAAATATATATAATGCCATTGTAATAACGAGATATTTTACACATAAAAATAACATACCCCCAAAAAAGATAGGGATATTGATATTAGGATAAAGACATCCAGGAGTTTCCAGGTAATTTGTAGGCCACTTTTCAGTTTCCATAACTTTAATCAACAAATGTGTATAGGCCTATTACATGAATATTTTGACTCGTACTCACTGAATTTAAAACCACAAAGGTTATAAGACCGTCAAACAGTGTGCATAGCGTGGGAAACATGCATGCGGCGTGCGTTTTCCCCTTGTGTTTAAACGCCATTTTTCTCGTCGTCGCTGAATTTAACGTCCCGGCGACTTTAAATTACAAAATCGTTCTGTTTTACCCCAACAGCAGCCAGGAAGCCCAGCCCCCACAATCCTTTGCGCGCAAACCATATTTATCGACTGGAAAAGCCGTGTTGACGTCATCATTTCTTTGGTTTGCTAATCGAGTAGTTAACTTCCGGTCATAGTCAGCGCAGGGGCGTACAATACATACGATACGCTAACATGGTTTGTGCGGTACACGAGTCTGAGTATGGATTCCATTGGAATCGACTACACATTTACAAGCCCCTGAAATTTGAAATTGTCAGGGCCTTATTTATCCATTTGTGTGGAAAAGGAATATACCGTATAAGAATTCCCAACTTTTCCCTCACTTTACATCTTGGGGAGGTTTTGCCATGTGTCTTTTCCGAAATGACATGACAAAGCGACGAAAATGCTCCATCGCACACAATCCGATTTTGCTGGATGTACGTCGGGCCAAGCAAAATGTTCGAAGTGTTCCTTTGCTTATTGAGTACAATCCGCTGTCTAGCAAAGGTAGGTGACGCTTTTTTTAAATAAAACTGAGCTTTTTGCCTTCATTTCTACGCATAAGAAAATATGAGAGAGGCAAAAACAACCTGTCCATTTTGCACCAGCATGACCCAGCAAAATAATTGACACTCCAGTTACCATTTTTCTCCCCAACTGCCTTACGTCTTTCTCTGACCGACTCTACTACCAAATTTTCAAACCAACTTGCAATTGCAGCCCGCAAACCAACCATGACTGAGCACTCGCCATCTCTCATCTCGCATAAAACAAACTCAAAAAGGGACGATCTTTTCAATTACACATCCAGCTCCGCACATCCAGATCCTGCATCATCTTTGTTTGTGAAGGCTTGTTTACTGCATGTTTCTTATTTATCATATTTTCATGTTTGTGGTTCTGATATCTTCAACTCGGAACTCGCACGACTCCTTGCAGGCGAAAAGTAAAAGGTGTTTTCGTTATCTATTCCTAGCCTATCCCTCATTTCTTTGTACAGTAATACATCATGTAGTTTTTTGTTCACACGAGAAAGATTTTGCATTGTGCCACCACCATTATGAATTTGGGCAGCCTTAACAAAATAAAACTGCCATGTAATTGAGTGTGGTGGCATAATACTCCCAAACATAGATTCATCTGACATTGTATTCTAATCATGTTTTGTGGGAAAGCAAAAAATACTTAGAAATTCCTTCTACATGCATAGTCTGCAAATTTCCCGTAAAGCAAGGACCACACACTTGTGATCGGGCTCGGATTTGAGGGGTTAACATGCACCAACTGATGTAAAACCTTGGCTGTGGCATGCAGAATTTTCCCTCTTGATGTAAAAATTTGTATTTCGCCATTTTGAGGCAAAATCAGGGGTTGTACATGTAAATTTTTATTTTATAAATCGACCCCTGCTTGTTAAGCGGGACCCTATTTTGTGGATCAAGCCAATCCAGATCCACTCGATTACGGCAAAGACGTTCTGACCAAACAGTATCATTAGCTGAAAAAACTTCTTCTTTAAAGCAATATTAGCCCCATTTTTTTGAAGAGCGTCCCCAATTTTTAAAAAAATTAGATTTTTACACGGTTGCATATTGTAATGGCTAGTGAAACCATTACCTGTGAATGGGGTTTAAGCTCGAAATATGTCTGTGTCTCACAAAGGAAGGAAAGTTTGTATGAGAATAATTATTATCAGGATCCCCGATTATAATTAAACGGCTGCTGAAATAGCGGAAATAGAGCAATGTAAGTGTCTACAGTGTACGCTCATCCATTAGTTGTTTTATTGGTTCAGGATATCAAGTTAGAGGTTATTTTCTCGAGTGGCACTATTTATCATGGAAGGACATAAAGTAGCATGTCCAGCTCTTGTCGTTAAGTTCCAATTCTGGGATCCAAATTCTATTACAAAATCGCTAATTATGATAAATAAGCATTTTTAGCATTCTCGTCGCAGGTATAGTTCTAGACAATCACCAACTAACTGTGCCAAAATATCAAATTTGAAAATTTGGGGTGCTCTTCAAAAAAATGTGCCATGGCTGCTTAAAGGTGGGCATTTCAGAGGCAAGTCGAGGGGGGGTGAGGCTGGGATTCCGAAACCCCCCTGCCCCCCATTTTAAAGCAATAATTTGCCCCTTTTAGCAGAGCGCCCCAATTTTTCCAAACATGAGATTTTACACAGTTGCATCAATTGGACTTCTATATACTGTGATGGTTAAGCTCAAAATTGTCTATCTGTCGCAAACAAAGGGAATTTGTAATCAGAATAAACTAATATTTGGATGTACCAAATTTAAGACATTTTGTTAATGACGATAACAAACATTTATGGGCCTAATTCACTGGGGAACTGAGCAAAATATGCACTAACTATCTCAATTGATGTTGTAGGTTAAGGCTGTTTTTTTTTTTATTTGTAACGGACACAAGAACCTCTCCCCCGGGGCCGGCAAATAGTTAACTTCAATCAAATCACATTAATTAGTTCAAAATGTGTTTAGAAATAAAATGGATCTTTTCATTGTTTTATTCTAGTTATGTTTGGAAGTGTCATTGATTATGGCTTGATTATTGTAGAATATCTAAACCTAATGTTATAATTCTGTTTTGATTTTATATATCATCCAAAAAGATTGTTACAAATTTATATTATTGTTGATTTACTTGCTGTTTTATTTCTAGGTATTTGAAGAGCCTAGAGGTTGTTCACTATTTGCTATAGGCCACTGTTTATCTTAAGTACCTATTTCAAGAAAAGCTCTTTTATTGTTTCCAAACAATATCCCATGTTGCATTCATTTTCAAGTGCTCTTAAATTTCATGGACTGCACCTTTACCTAATTATGCTGTCTGGCACTGGCTTAATGGTAGATGACATTGTGCATCCTGCAACCTCTTCAACAAGTTCAATAAGATTTGGCTTATTAGGCCTACATAGTAAATTGGTTAGAAGTATTGATTACTGTTGCAGAGTTTTGTAATTTAGTTGTGCTCAAATGTGATTGAAATAGTACTTTACAACCAGTTTCCCGGTGTCCATTTAGGCCAAATTTTTCACTTCCATCTAGAGCCTCCATCGATCAACATCTCCAATCCATCACCGTGTAACTTAGGCCATTTAAAGTTATATTCCATCAAACTGCAGTCTACCAAAGATGTTCCATCATGAAGTTGCAAGCCAGCATCAGTATATTAGTCAACTAAACACCATGTTCAAAGATGCACGTCTTCATGTGTTTCTTCATTGTATATCGTATCGAGCAAATGCCCCAACGATCAGTCGTTGAGAGAAAACTCATAGACCACCCTAATATGTCAGATTAACTGTTTAAAAAAAAAATGATTTTGTATTCGTTTATACTATCTCAACGTGAAATGACAAATTGTAGCCTCAGGTCAGAGAAAAAAAGCGTGCAGCTCCCTAAGTGCTGGAGTGGGATTTGAGCAAGGAAAACCAACTGTTTATTAAATTTATGTAAATGCGCTCAAGATACCTGAATTTGAAAGTTGCATGGACATGGACATTGCGTTTTCTTAAAAATGATGTTTCATGCAAAAATTAGCGTATCCAGGGGAAGCTTTTGGAGATTTCGCTAATGCTGTGCATAGCTTTTTAAGAATTGAGCATTCTATCCTATTTAGTTTTCCTGTAGCACTCTTTGAATGTTCCTCACATGCTCCCGGTCTAATTTAGTGTGGTCCCTGCACTTTCTTGTGTACAATGCAATGGGAGCATTCAAATGAAGATTGAAATGAGCACTGCAGACAAACTACATGACATGTAATAAAGTACTAAAATTTCTTGAGCTGGTCAAATTTGTGATCAACTTCATGGCTGCGAAAACAGGATGGGAAAATATTTATCGAAAATCTTGAAAAGTGAAAATACCCTTGTGCCTTTAAAAAAAAAATTTTGGACCAAAACTATCCATTTATAAGAAAAGGCAATGTCCACTTTTCATGCAACTTTCAAAATCACTTCTTTAGCTAAATTCCTAAAAAAAAATGAGATCAGTGAGGCTGCGTGGATTGTATCAATTTACCCAGTGTTCAAAAACGGGTGTTTCCCATAAGTGACACACCCGTTTCTGTGACATCTTTTCGACACCCTATGAATTCGGAAACCTTAACGGCCATAAACCACACGATTTATGTGTTTTTTTTCCGCTAAGGTTTTCGAATTCATAGGGTGTCAGAAAATTCTGTCAGAAAAGGGCATCACCTTATGGAAACACCTGTTCAAAACGGCCTGAAACTATTATCCTCTTATATAGCCCACCTTTAATAAATGTAATTAATGTTATTGTACATTTGCATTTTCAAAAAACAATTACAAGGTTTCTCATTTTTTTCTCTACAGATGCCCATTGCCTACATTTAACAGGGACCATGTCACAACGGTACCAGTTGGTGATATGAATGAAATCGAAGCCAACATTTGTTTTGGAATGGAGGCTATAGTCACAGTACCTCTTGGTGTCGTGGCACTACAACACTAATTGGCATGCCCTTATAGAGATGAATGAGCCAACAGACATCAAATGCAATTGTACTGGAGTCCATGGAAGTGACGAAGCTGAGATTGGTGGTGGAGATCATGATGATAGTGATGAAGTGGATGATGACGGTGATGGCAGCGATGATATTGGTGATGGCGATGATATTGGTGACAGGGTGATGGTGATGGCAGTAGAGGTTTGGCAGTGAGGTGATGGCGGTAGGCAGCACATGTGATTGCGGTGGCAGTAAGGTGATGCAATGCAGTTATGAAGTTGGAGATGGCAACAGAAGCAGTGATAGCGATGAAGAGCCTCTATATGCAGAGACAGTCAAAGTTGTGGGGATCCAATTTGAAAGGCGATATCAAGAAACACTTGCAAGTGTAGAAGACAGTATGTTAGGGGAGAAGCCCAGGGTTTCCTGTGGCAATTTGAACCAAATAATGTTAAAGATAGAAATGCCATAAAGGTTGAGATAAAGAAGGACACAGACTGGAGCATAATTTGGGTATATTCCAAAAGAAAAAATACCTAAATAAATTTACTTTAGCGTGAGAGAGGAGGAGAAATTAAGAATGTCAAACTACGGAGCCGCCCACAGATGGAACTCCACCCATTATTTACCGCAGGACTGACAGCATCGTATTGCTTTGAAACTAAACAAAGTGATAGGAGAGACAATCACAATGTGTACAATGCAGATTTGACACATTGGGTTTAACAAAATTGATGATTCCATAAGGCAAAAGAAAAAAAGTTTGTCTCAGAAGAAATGTTTAAAAAAAACAAACGCAAAATGTGGGATTTTTAATTTTTTTTTTAAATTCCATTTTTGACCTAATTTTTTCATTTCTTTCTGATATAAAAAAAAATAATCAAGTGAGCAAAAACCTAAAAAAGAAATGTGGTAGAAGACCAATCTGAGACAAACCTGTTTTTTTCCTTGGCCTAATATTTGATACCCTGTGAATATTTGGTTTATAGATTGATAGCATCATGGTGATTTCTTTTCAGAGATTCTGTTGTGTTTAATGTGTTAAAATCACTTACATTGATAATTAATATTTTCATTTTCACACTAATTTCTCAAATTACTTGGACCATGGTTTTAAAAAAGTTGCAAGGTGTGGAAAACTTTGGATTAGGCCATTTGTAATTGGAGTGTTAAAGGGATTAGCAGCGATTTACTAATCCAAAACATCAAAAATATCATCAGAATTCATATTTTTAATATATTTTTGTTACTGGCATGGATATGCGAACAATCAACCTGTCAAGTGGTTGGCTTGAAATCCATGTATTAAAACCAAGGTAGTACTTTTATCTGATTCTGTAATTTCCTATACGTGCATATCAAAATTCCCGACTTGAGATCATAAAAACTTGTCCTTGGTGAAATATCACAGATTTTCATCGTGGTATTGTGCACCATGACAATACAGTTTGACCACAAACATTATTGATCTTTGGTTATTTTGTACTGGTGTAAACTACAATAAGCTGTTTAGTACAGATTTGAAACGCCGTCGCTGTATGTCTATTGTGGGAGCGCATACAAATTTGTCCCAAGTCCTTCATTTTTTCACTATTTGGTTGGTTTCTTCCATATTAAAGCAATATTAGCCACATTTTTTTTTGAAGAGTGCCTCCAATTTTCAAAAAAAATAGATTTTTACACGGTTTCATTGGTAACTGGCTAGTAAACTATACTGTGAATGGTTAAGCTCTACAATGTCTATGTGTCGCAAACGAGAATTTGTACTCTAGAAATAATTAGTAATCGGGATCCCCAAAATAATTCGGGGGCGGCTGGAAAAGGCCCTTCCAATATGACATAGCCTGGAAATCGCGCCATGTCGTATCTACGCTCATCTATTATTTGTTTTTATTGGTTCAGGCAAGTCAAGTTAGAGGTCATTTTCGTTGAGGTGGCAACTATTTCACATCATGGACGACAAAACTAGCATTTCCATCTCTGCCGTTCTTTGCTCTAGGATCCCAATTCTAATTACAAACTCGCTCATTTTATGATAAATACACATTTTTGAGCATTCTCGTTCGCAGTTTGGTTTTCTAGACAATTACCAACATAGCAGCTGTGCAAAAATATCAAATTTTGAAATTTGGGGGCACTCTAAAAATGTGCTAATATTGCTTTAAAGCAGTTAATGGAATTGTGCAACTTCTCTTGCAGATCGCTGCTAATCCCTTTAAAACCAACATCACAGACACACATCACTGTAAAGTTAATTTGGTCCTATTTTTTACTACTCAAAACTTTCTAAAGTTTTGTTTGCTAATATTTATAGTTTGATCTTTTATTCTCAGGCACCCAAATTATTGAAAATTTTCTACAGAAATAAAAATCTGTCACATGGCTATTAGCATTTTGAAAATTGTCCACTCCGTGATGACTGACCTGTATGGATCAGTTGACATTTGCTTATGTTTGTGGTGCCCTGTGGTGTAAGAGAAAAAATTCTGAACTGATGGGCAAAAGCACCTATACTTGGCATGGGGAAATTTTTTCTTTTTTTCCCTGTAATTTTTGTTACAACATTCATGTAGCTTCATGGAATGCAGCACAGACTAATACTTGTCCGCATAATAAACAAGCAGGGGACGATATTTGGGGGGGGGGGGGGTTTTCTGTAAACCTGACCCATCGACACTTATAAAGCTGTATTTATTTCCCTGTTAAGGTTTTCTAATTCATAAGTTGGTGTCAAATGGGTCAGGTATGGAAACCTGCCCAATATTTTCACTTTGAAAACGCAGAGGTTAATGATTCACATAACAATCAAGTTGTACACTTTTACCAGAGTTTATTTAAATTATGACACCTGTATATTATTGGCCCCACTTTGATAATAATTAAATGTACATGTACATCATCCTTGTTGTAACATTCCCAGCTTGTATTATATAAAATACACATTAAGATGACATTAATGACAAACTGTCCACTAACTGCAATGCATTTGATTGAGATTTCATACCTGTGCATGCATGAATTATAAGTTGGAGTTTATCAATTTGGTCTTCAAATCTTGTAAACACCGTGCCTTGCAATGTATTTTTTTTCAGTATTCTCGAGTGCTAGCTTTATTTCTTATAAATTTACATATACAATAATCTGAGTTAATTAATTCCAATAGTCATATTATATTGCTATGTTAATTTATGCTCCCCAGCATATGTGGGCAAGATACGAATGTTTGCCTGAAAATTTTGTACTAAAGTGTGCATGCTGGTCAGTATCAACATATTAAACCACACACAGCTATACTTTATCACCACCAATTAAGGCAAGACTCTTCACACAGCAAACTGAATAGTGAAGGTGCAACTGCAAGGAACACTCGCAGCAGACAGTTTTGTGATTCATTGTATGCGCGTGCGCATGGTACACACTTTTGCAGGCTCCAAAATAACCTAATGCAATTTGCCTTGGTTTCCCGTATAACTTTGCCTTGGTACCCTTTTAAAATTGGGCAAAATTGCCTTGCCATCCTAATTGTTTTGGAGCCTGCTTTTGGCAAGGGGCACACTTGTAAACGGAATTATTTTCATGCACCAAAGCCCCCCAAATAGTCTGCCTATTACATGTAGGGGTGATGAAACAAAAGTGTATAATTACTAATGTTTATCTTTGGGTTATTTAACTTATGTACACCACCTGATGCAAAAATCACTCAAATGATTTTTAACAATTCCTAATAGAGCTTGCAATACGCCGATCCTGGGTTTCCTACCGGAAATAATTTTTTATACCGAAATTCCTATCCCACAATGCACTGCGATGTACGGGTAGATAAGATAATAGCGCATACATTGTACATTCCTCTATGGTGTTTTGTGTCATACGGTCATTTTTCTGTCATAACTGTGCGAAAACCGTTTGCCTCATAATTTACCCAGTAACGAGTACTCTTTGATTGCCTTGTAATTTTTGCGCCACAAAATGTGCGCATAGTTTAAAAAGGAGGTGCACTAAACCGCGAGCGTGCATGATGATGCATATCTACTCGTACATCGTTGGTGCATTGTCGGATCGTAATTTCGTAAGAAATTGATTTCCGATAGGAAACCCAGGATCGGCGTATTGCTGTTAATAGGGGAAACTGGTGTGAATGCTGTTGCTAATGTTCAACTTGTTGAACCTGCCTTGCATTTTTTATTATAATTTATGCTGCCATCAGGAAATAGTCAATCATTGCCTTCCCAGTAGGTGGCAGCTGGCTAGGCACACAACCCCACATTGTATTATACATATTCCATTATAAAATTAGCTACCAAATATTGCTCGGTCAAGAAGGTAATTGAGACTAGGTATCTTGTTGAAAGACTTGAACTCACAACTTAAACCCCAGATTTTCAACAAACAGGCCTATACTCCATTTCCCAACCTCTGTGCAGTGACGTCAGCGTGAGATTTGATGGTTACACAGTAAACCACGGCGACGCACGCTGGCTTAAAGTCACCGGCGTTTTACAACGGCGCGCGCAAAGACGGCATATCTTGAAGCGCGTAAACGCTGCGTCAAGGTTATGACATCACTGCACAGAGGTAGAGAAATGACTAATATGATCATGATCCTGCATTTTTCCCTACTCTAGTTTACCACATTTTGGTAAGTTATGTAATACTCCCCACAACCTTAACCCGGGAGCTAACAGAATTTGTAAGTACAAAATGTTTGAGTGATTAATTATGTCGACAGACTGACAGGGACCCCTGAAACGTGATTCTTAGTGCTGCAAATGGTGCTCTTCGGGACGGGGGACAAGACAAGGTTTGTGCAGGGGTCAAATTTTTAATTGAATCAATCATGTTGAAAAGTACATGTATACCATGTTATTTGTCACTCCCACTCACTCCATTTCGAGAGTGAAATTCTCTTGGACCTTGCATTTCAATCTTTGAAAAAAGTTTCTGTTCTCAGTGCATTCGGTTCAGGTTTCACTCTTGAAAAGTTTTTTGCTCCAAGATGAAACACTCTGAGAAAAAATGTGAGTGAAACTTGCGCCCTTTGTACTTTAGTGTGTTTACAAATGTCGTGCTATCTCCCTGGGCTACCTCATTGTTACATTGTGCGTGCTGCCCTGTCATGGGAGAATGTTAATATTCCTTTCAAAAACTAACATTTTCTTGTTTGGTGGTCACAACATGTAATAATTCATACCCTTTGGTATTTTACCCATTTATGTCTAATAAACTTCTCTCCATAATAGGCTCTACAATTAACTCTTCTGCATATGCATTTTATACTTGTAATTATTTACATTAAACACATACCGCCCCACTACACACCCCAACCCATCATACCCCGCCCCCCCCACTAGCACCCCTTCTTTGTCGTTTTTTGT
The DNA here is from genome assembly GCA_023653785.1 of Ophioderma brevispina. NCBI lineage: Eukaryota > Metazoa > Echinodermata > Ophiuroidea > Amphilepidida > Ophiodermatidae > Ophioderma > Ophioderma brevispina. Next base: position 11,239 of record JAMKCH010005956.1, read on the forward strand.
CATTGTGTTACATAACAAAGCACACCTAATTAGCTCACATCTTAGAATATTCCATCCTTCTGTTAATATATATCAACTTTGTGTTTTGCAGAGAACTAAATATACAAAAGACACGTTTAAATGCTTGAAATGTGACCCTTTTGATTTTACATGTAGGTAAATATTGTGAAAGGTCTTTGTTTGTTACAGGTAGGGAATACAATCATAAACGCATAACTTCACTGATTACAATAGTGGAAGGCCACTATACGTAAATAAATTAAAATATCAAAACCCGAGCAGTATGACTCCATTTTGTGGCTTGAATGAGTGGTTATGTGTAACTAAGGAGTTGCATCATAAGTTTCATCAGTCCTTAACATGCAAATTGCATAAGGTTTATCTTACCCAATCTCTGAAACACCCCCCCATTCAGTGTACCCCTCCGGTTCTCAGAGAGGTACAGTTTTATTCAATGACTTTACAATCCACTAAACATTCAGGTGGCAGTACATGTATAGTCAACTGTTGTTAGAGAGCGTAAGGACAGGCCCGCAGCTTTATTGCGAGCGTACAAAATCGGTGTGCATGATAAGCATGCTAAAATAAATCTATGACATCGCTCTTAGTCCCAGGCCGACAGTGTCTCTGGATTCTGCAACTTTATTTTGTTATTTGTAGGCCGAGTAAAAAGAAGCATGTGGTATGGCAGGGCTTTTGGTCACTATTAATCTGAGAATAGCTCCTCTTTTTACCATAGAGGGTATGTCTAAAAATGCAGTGGCTGTACTGTCTAAAATAATAATCAAACCTTTTCTATTTTATTCTACTTCTTGTCAGGATAAAACCTGTTTTAAAATGTTCATTTTATTACATTAGCAAACCATAAAGAAGCATAAACATTTTTTTTTTTAATTTTACATATTTATGACAAAATTATTTTTTAAAAATTGCAGTATCACGAAAATGGTGGATGTCAGTAGGCATTAGGTTGTGATCATTTTTATCCTGGTGCAGAACTCAAGCCGGTGATAGTCTTAAACATGTGCATTTACATGTAATATACAGTAATCTTTTAATAAGGATGTAAGTCTTTAATACCATATACCAACTTCTATTGCTAATTACATCATTAAATCCCTAGGAAGCCAAATCATATTGATTCTCAGTGCCTGGTGGGTGGAATAAGTTCAATAAAACATTCATTTATATCCATGCTATCCCTTTGTGTACTTTCATTATTGGAACATTCTTCTATAACTAACTTGGAGGGGAGTCGTTAATCAGGCCCCGTAACCCAAACCAGGATTTTTTTAGGCGAGGGTGGGACAATTTGGCAAAAGTGGACCTTTTTTTTCCTCAAAAAACCATTAAAAATAGCTATTTTTTCACTCGCTACCGCTTGCAAAATCTTATTTTTATGGCCTTTTTTTAACTCGTTTTGGAGGTTTTGGGGGCTTTGGGGAATCGTCCCCTCTGCCCTCCCCTGTTACAAGGCCTGGCGGACTGCCCCTTAAAACAAAGACTGAGCCACAATGCACAGTGCGAACATCAAATACATCTATGTCGTCCTTAATCATTCTCATGGCTGGAGTACCGGGTTTGCAGCCATTTATAAGCCAACTAGAGAGATTTCAAACAGGTTTCCCTAAAAAATGTGAGAATTCTGATTTTTGCCACTGTGTAAAGCTTTCTATCAAAAAAATCCCCATCAGAAAAGATTAGGCTGATAATATTTCTCATTAACAAAAAGTTATGAAATTTCCTATTGGAGCATATAGGAAATTCAGCCTGTTTTATATTGAAATGAAAAGTTACACTTTTGTTTTCACTTTCTATACTTTTTGTATCAGAATAACAAGGTAAGAAATCTACTCTATAAGAATGACTGAAAATCAACTCCTTGTGACACCCTACGTGGATGCCTCAAAATCTCTTTTTGCAGCACCTCTAATACCAGATAGCACCCACAGTACAAACACGAACACTCCCTACACATATCCTGTCTAAAATAGTAGCTATTTTTCCTACTTAAGGTACCATGGCCCGATCGCTAATAGCCTCGTCCCCCAGAACCCAGATTTTACCGAAGTGGTCAACATTTTGTATCAGAAGAAAGCTACTATTTTCTCATTTACCTGTGAATCTTCCACAGGCAAAGGAGTTTGGTTTGGAAAGTAAGGAGCGAAAATGTACCCAATTTGGTCGACCACTATTTAATTTCACACAGTACTCCTATGGGGCTTACGAAATCAAGTTTTCTGCTCGCACATGAAAACGCATTGAAATATCGGCGCGAAACTTTACAGGTGGGGTTTTTTTTTAAAAATTAAATGGTCATTCAATCACGATGAAAACTTCATATCCTTAATCGGGCCATCAACCCTTAAGTACAAACATTGTGACTTTTCCCATGCCCGTATAGCTTATACTGAAATATTTAAGCATTTCAATTCACAACCTTTCAGTTACTTACCCATAAGTTGCGCAATTTTACATTTTCAGATCACATGAAAGGCCATATTGTCTTGTAGTCTGTGAGGATTTTTTTTTCACCCAATCCACGTTTCAAAGAAAACTAGTTTCTGTTCACCTGAAAAGATATTAGCACTGGTGGTCTTGTTTTGGTCTACTTGATACCCCTTATCTACCTTAGGACCTTGCACCATCTGTGACTGCAAAATTCCAAAACTGCCATTACAGAAATCATTTTTGATGTGACCTCATGACTTCACAAAGAGTTTTACATTTATTACAATTTAGAGACTGACACCTCATATTTATACCTCAAATGCACAATATTTATCTCTTGTCTATTTTTACTTGTGTAAACCATCAATCACTGTATTAGTGTACCGATTTTTTATACGCCATGCCTGTATGTCTATTTTCAGGAGACGACAGGCAAATTTCCTCAAATACAGAAATTTTTCATCTATTTGGTATATTTATATTGAATTTTATACTTTATCCCCGACGAAGAAGTTTCAACAAAGGCATTACCACATTTTTGATTGTTCTGCCATTATCACGCTATCCCTTTAATGTATACATGTATGTAGCTATTTGTGATCAATAGTTATGTATGCAAGTCATGCTCTTATAATTTGTAATTACCCAGTGACTGCAGTTCCCGCAAATAATCCGTGGTCAGTGTGCAACTCTTGGTGCGTACATTAGCACGCCGAGTGTAATGGGTTATTTTACGCAGCTCGTAATGAAAATGCAAAGCATGTACGCTGTGTCTTACGCTAACCTTAGTACGGGGAAGGAATATAATACGCTTGCCACGGTTCTTCTGCGGAACTGTAATACAAGCCAAAGTGGTCTTCACAAGTGGGTGTGTAAGTCAGTCATTAACCACAAATTAAAAACCCCATAGTCCCACTTGCTGGGAACATATGTCCACGTCTCAGAAGGGCCACAATTACAATTTTTTTTGCCCATAGTTCCAGAAAACATTGGCCATCTATCAATGCATTGTGAACCACAAGGTTGCTTTGCATGTACATTTTGCCCCCCCCCCGGTTATATATTTCTCATGTATTCTCACTCACGTGACATACCACCAAATCACCTGGTTTACAAATTTTGAGTTAAATCGTCCAGCCTTCTGAATATATGTGCATTGTGTGTCCAATGTGGGTTTGCTGCATTTTGGAACATTTTTTTATCAAAACATGGCGTAATTTCCATTGGAGTAATGAGGTACAATACAAACTTCTCAATTTTTGAAGGAGTGAAGCAAAAGGATGGATGAGATTGTCCATGGGGTTTACCCCCTTCCCATTGAAAAACAATACACAGCCTGTCTCTTGGGAACAGCACCATAATAATCAATATATCATGGTACGATTTTGAGGAATTAAAACATGTCATAGCAAACCCGTTCCAGTGCCAAAATTTACAGTCATTGTTGTACCAATTATTTCGGCATAATTTTGGTTAATGCTATAAGACATTGCACTTTTTACTGCTTTGGAAGTCTCATACACATGGAAGTTTTTTTAAATAGAAAGTAATTAAGTGCCTTTCATGTTCTCAGAGAGTTCTCCAATGCCTTTCCATATACTCAAATTTGCAGCCATCTTGGGAAAAAAAAAAAACACCCCCCCACATAAGGTCCTACCTGAAGGTTTTATCAGCTATTTTAATGAATTTCGATTTTCTCTCTACTTGATATCCCTTTACAGCTCACTTGTGTTAAAGCTTGTGGTGCATAGGAAATAGTTTGCCCAAATTTGGTTTTTCAAAAAAGGCATAAATCCCACTCCACACAGAAATAAATCAATTCATAGAAACCCTGTAAAATGAGTAAGACTAAATGGTTCTTTGGCCGTCTACATTGGAATCTTTCCTTTTGACAACTAAATCATGATTGATTAAGTGCAACATGGTTATTTTTTTAAAAAAAGATGATTTTCTCAGAACTATGAAAAGTGGATCTAGCCCTTTTGGAAATGAGCCCTTCATTTCTCCAGCACAACACCATTATACAGTTAACTGTCCTTCAGTGCCTCAGCATGTGCTGACCATGAGCCTGGTCATTCCCCGGTACAAGTTGGCAGTCCAACCTCAAACCTGTGAAAGCGCTGCCTCACACTTGTTCGATGTTGTTCCTGGCAAGAATGCCCGTCCAGATGCCATAATGGAGCTGTCCTCCCTACTTCTGTGCTGTATTTGGTGGAGTCGGGGGGTAGTCTCCACAGGAACATCAAATGAAACAAGAGCCTCATTGCAACTAAATCATCATTCATGAGTCCAATACCAGAATGGTAGATCCATACCATCCTATTAGTGAACTCCCTGAAAGAAAGGAAAATGGTTTCATGCTAATTAATAATTCCAAAAGCCGACAAAGATCAATACTAAAAATTAATGGGGTAATTTGTGATCCACAGCCCCTTCATTCCACGACTTCTCTAAAAAAGTTGATGTTTTTGATTATCTGAACCATTGGCCCAATATAGGAAGCTAATCTTACATGCAAATCTTGGCTTGATCTATTCTAGAAAAAATCATAATTGGTATTTTCTGTCCACAGAAATTACAACGTGGATTATGGGCACAGTTCAAGTTAACAACCATTTGCTTGTAACATCAACACGCAGTGTCAGATGAACTGAAATTTTGGAAATAAACTTTTCTTGGGTATCTAGTTAACAATAAACAAAGAGTGAAGGCCTTAGATCACAAAATGCACCTTTATTGTTAGTTGAGACTAATTGTACTGGGTTCAACCAAAAAGAAATGCCGTATATTTCTTTACACGTTATTAAGCCAAATCTCTGGAGGTTCCACATGATGCACTATTCACGGGGTATTAAGGCTACGAATCAAACACCAATGTGAAAAAGTGACATGGTCCGTCACAGTATAAATTCCACTAATTTTATGCAGATGCCAAAGTTGTGCAGGTCCAAACACGATCTGCCCACAGTTGCAGTAGTGCAGTAAATTGCAAAGAATGCAAGTAAAAACAAATTTAAAAATTGGCATACTGCCACCCTACTTGAATGCGTTGCAGAATGAGGCATCCTGAAGTAATTGCAGTAACAATTGGTAGGGTGCATTTAATACTGCAAGGACAATAAAGTATAGCGGAAATTAAAGGTCCATGGTCCATCGCTAATAGCCTCATCCGGGGGACTCCATATTTACTGGAAGTGGTCAAAATTTCTCATTTACTGTGAAATTTTAGGGCTTCTAAAGGATGTGTGTTTTGGATGTTATGAGCAAGAATATGCCCCAACTTTTGGCTTGACCAATGATTCATTTTACACAGTACTCTATGGGGGTATCAAAATCACGCTTTTATCTCTCCATTCAAAACCATGTGAAATATCGGTGTGAAAATTTAAAGATGGGTGTCACTATCTACTTATCAAGTAGTACCTTTTTAACTGCATGGATAGCAACAGTTGAAGACACAAAAATGGGTGGCCTATTTTGTGCCAAATGCTCACCAAATAAGTTTCAACCATGGTACTTCCATTCCTTTAAATTGGATTTTTGACATGGGGCTTCTGTGTGCTAAGCTAAAAAGCATTCAACGTCCGTCTGTTGTTGATGACCTTGGGTGCTCTGGTTGTCTGTCGGCTTCTGTGCGCGTTTTGTCATTGACTCGCTATGTTGTATTTATACCAATTAGGCTCTGACGACTAAATCCACACACCAATCCGAGGGGCCTAAAAAGGGCAAAAGTGAAATAGCATTCGATAGGAAATGCACTTATAGTTTAGAGAGGCAAAAGTGGTAGTTTACATATTCTTGCACCTCATGTTTTGTCTCTGCTATTTATGTGTGTAATACAACTAATTTGAAAAACTCTATTATGATCCACCAAAATTGAGTCCAAATATTCACAATTTGCCAGAGTAGTCCCTAAAAGTGCAAGGAATAAGTCTGTTGTATTTGAATAATTCTTTTTTCCAAATGCAGAAAAAATGACAGAAAGGTGTGAAAAAACAGCGGTGTTCAAAGATATAATCTCCATTCATTAGGTTTGTGGAGGAAAGACTAAAATATCTCATCTTGTCTTTATTGTTTGCTTTCACCTTATAAACTTGCAGGGAATGTGAGGATAGCTAAACTTGTCTACACATTAAAAAAATGGCACTAGTACCTGTTGATTTCAGCTGGGACAATATCGCTCTCCGCTTTTCACCATGTGTCCAGTCCTTTGAGAAGTACTGTCCTCATTCCTTATTGGCAGCACTTTCGTCTTCTTGAACATTCCTCTCCCATCTGTAGCCTTCATTCCAGTCGGCATACCTTCACGTACTCTGACTCACGAATAGCCTTTCTTAGAAGAAGCAGCTACAGCATGGGAAGGAGTTCCCGCATGCTCTCACAGACTGCTTCCTTGTACCAACTAGGGGCTGGCTGGAGGTCCGTCTCAACGGAACGCATTGCTCGTCAAATCGGGAGACTCTTATGGCCCCAATTTACCATCCCGTGTGTGTTTGGGCCAAGCTTTTTACTCATTGATTAGGTTCTTTCCCGTTCCATGTAATGGATCCTTGATGGGTGTCAACTCTGGGCCTGACGTTTCTGCTTGAAAATCAACCCATTCTGTGCAGAATTAGTGTTCAACGCTGGCACGAAACCGTAGAGTTGCGACAACTGTCTCATGCATCCCATACTCTCGGGGCAGTTGGCACGGCAAGTGAGAGTTGGTTCCTTCTGGCGCCAGTTGGGGCCTGACCTCGCTATGGCCATCTTCTTATCTTGTGCTTGTGACACCTTATCAAGTACCAGCCCCTCAGGTACTACGCTCATTTCTAAAAGTAAATGGTAATATTAACAAAAAATGTAAGTAAAGGCATATAATTATAATTCAGAGACAGAGCATAATGGACATAAAGGCATAGGCGATTTCCCAGCTAACATAGAGGTCACAATCTAACTGGTAAACGTAACTTTCATTTGCAAGGAAATACAATACATCAATTTTGTTCCCCCCGGGTTATTACATCAGTTTGAAAATACGTTTTCAAAAGGTTTAAAAATAAAAAAAATCTAACCTTTTTTTTTTGTGAGAGATCCTAAGACATGGGTCATTTTTCATGAACATTCCTGAAACTGCTTCAAAATCTAGTTAACAAGCGAACTCGTATTTAACGCGATGCGTAAAATATTTCCCCGCCAATTTCGCGATCATTTGGAAGTGACAACTACTGGCACAAATAAAAATGCACATACTATGTACCCGTTTTTCGCGAACATTAAGGCCGCATATTTATAGCTCATTTGCATACCTAAACCGCCTAACTACATCGCACATATCATTGCAACACAAAAGATGTCCTGTCATAAGCCTTTCATTGTAGCTTAGGAATTTTGCACATCCGATGTACCGTTTCAGCTGAAAAAGTTAATTGCGCATATTTAATTAGCTCAGTTTTGCCCCAATATCTAAGCCGCATATATATCATGCCTTTCACAGTGCGAAAACAGTGCATGCCAAAATGTACTTTCATGTGTCAAAAGAATTTGCATATCTGAGTACTGTTTCAGTGATACATTAATTATGCAATTAATTAGCTCATTTGCATACTAAGCCGCATATATCATGCACTTTCAAAGTGCGAAACAATTCATGCCAAGATGTACTTCATGTGGCAAAGATTTTGCATATCTAATGTACCGTGTCAAGTGAAATTAATCATGCATATTTAATTAGCTCATTTGCATACCTAACCGTCTATATATCACGCACTTTCCAATCGCAGAAATGATGCATGCCGTGATGCACTTTCATGAGGCGCGGAATTTTTGTGGTGCCCGAGATATGTTTCAAAGATACAGCATACAGGTTTAACATTTTTATCAACGGGAATTCCAGGGTTAACATTTTTCTCACAGACATCGGACATACAGACATACGGACGACGGAGCCCATTTCATAGTCCCCGTTCCGAAGCTTAGTTCGGCGCGGACAAGCAAGCTTATAATTTTTTTCTTGACTCACATGCAAGCCCCAGAAATTTTGAAAAATAATGGTAGTAAACAGAATCACTTAGAATGGGTACCATTTGTTACCAATGACCACAGAAATGGGTAAGGGTTTGAGTCCTCAGCCTCCAATTCCCATACCAAATCAAATCCGATAACCCCCATATTTGCCTGCCTCTGGAATTCATGTTTATCCGTAATGTCCATTCCATTGATCCAGCTTTATGAATACTGAAAAGGTCTTACTCCAGGTATTGTGAGCATTCGTAAAGTGCTTCTTCTTGGCCTACTTTGTTACCTGGGCCCTTACATTTGAGGTATGACTTCCACTATGTGAAGAGCCTGGTTGTTCCCTTCGAACCTGCCAACGTTGAAATTCCCCATCCTCACAGTACCTTTATTTAATCAAAATTATTGATAAATCAATACATCTAAACCTTACAGCATAGGATGAAACACAGGAATTTGTTTTCACACTTCCTCCATTTAAAGCAACACTATTGGACGCAAATATTTTCAAAATTTCCAAACTTTCCGTTGTGGGCAACTTTTGATGACTAACAGGAAGTTGATATTGACATTTTTTCCGCCCGAGTGAACTAAACCCTCCTATGTACCAGGACACTGTATACACATAAGGTGCATTTTGTAATCCTATCCTGTTTTGTTTACATGGTTCACAAGATAACCTTGAGAAAAAAGTTATTTTCAATTTCTTTTCTGCTGCTTATGATGATGCATTTTTGACACAATGGGCTCTCAGAGCCAAAATCTCATTGACTCACTGTGTTATAATTTCTGTCTGTTTAATACAAAATTAACATTTTTTTCATCATATATAAATTCCATCATAATATTAAAACACAAAACACATGTATATTTATGATGATAAAAACAACTCTACTTTCTCGTAGTTTAAGTTTTTGGGAACAAGAAGGCTGTGGAGCACAAAATCCCCCCTTTAAGTTTTACATCGATTGCAGGGGTTAAAGCAAATCAACAGTTAAACATCTGAGAATCACTTGCTAGAAGCTATTCAAGTGATTAGTTGTTAAATAGTGTGCTATAACCCCACACATATACAGAACTTGACCTTATAAGGATGTATACCTCGTAAAGCCTTTGCTAAATCAACGAACTCAGTAGAGATCTTTCGCTATTTATAACATTAAAAAGTAGAGGCAAGATTGTGCTAACTTTTGGTCCAAAAATCTTCTTATTCTAATCATTTCCAGTGATCACTGCTGCAATCAAACGGTTCTTAAATTTTATTTTTTCTCATCTTGCTGTCACTTTCCAAGCTTGCACACGAAAAGAAATAAACTGACTTTGACTCCTCATATCTACGCATATTTTTTATATAGGAATAGTCAAGAGTGTTGTAGTTTGTGAGTTTTTAAGTGAAATTAAATTCACCAACAAATTTGCGCAGTGATTTTACCTCCCAACGCAATCACCAATGGCCATATTCTTTCATCTTTGTCTTGAGCTGACTACAAAATTCTGTACTTGAGTGTCTTTGAAGTGATGGTATGGTATGTACTGTAGCTGGAAGTGGCATATGGCTTTAACTGACGGAGTTCGTTCTGAAAGCATCAATACGAGAACAAGATTGCATGAGTCCTCTTCTTGGCATACAGGTTGACGCAAATAGTCAGATGCTGTTCTTGTACACCTTTCCTATGCTCACAGGGCGATCTTGGGCATTGTTGTATAATTTTGCAACTCCTGACCTGCTTTAATGAGGTGCTGGTTTCCGACTATTATCCAGTTGACTCCTCAACTTTTCTTGTGATGGTCAAGGTGTTTTGATCTTGTGTGGCTAATTCCTGCAAAAGGTATGAATTGTTAAGAAGTTTTTAAATAAAGTAGAGCACCAATGGATAGCAATTTTGAGACAAAAAGAACCATGCGTTTGTACAAATGTTTAAATATCATTATTAACCATTTCAACCTGACTTACTTTTATAGGATTTCATTTTGGAACTGTCCCCTAAAGACATGTCTAGATCTCTAACAAGCAATTCACCACCATTCGCCATGGCAAACGCATTGCCCGAATTGTAACAGCACATTATAAACTGAAATTATACCAAACTTCATCTTTGGATTGTTCCAACATTGATGATACCAAAGTATATCTGAATGTATTTTTCAAGTATTTATTTAGTTGCAAAGAAACACTCAGGCGTTCTATCATTCCAAGGCTTATTTAGCATCAGCCCATGTGCTATCAGATACAATTTGTGGCATGGTTTCTTCTTAAATGCTGTTAGGAACCATCAACTGAGTAATTTGTACTCACAGAAATGCCTCTTACCAAATTTTTCTGGGAAATGCACTTTCAAGTTCTGGCCCTTTAACCTCGTCTTACCAAGGGGGTGGTTACCACCCCCCTACCGACCTTCGCCCCGGTGCGCTAAAACGCTAAAAAAATCGTAAAAAGCCTTCTAGGTAATCGTTCTCTCATCTCATCCTTTCCGTCATTTTAGCGAAAAAAATGTGAAGATCGTAACACTTCACCGGGTTAGGGTATGCCGTCAAAGTCTAAGGGTAAGGGGGGTGGTTCCACCCCACCCAAGATATTTTATGATGGATTTTTGAAAATATTATGCACCGTATGGCTCTAAAAAACTCTCTATTCTATGAAAACTAGCCATTTGGCATCACTTAGAGCTGAAAAACCGCATGAAAACCGCATGAATATTCCTACGTTTTTTAGGCGAAAATTTGATATTTCGCCTATTTTCTGTGAAAAATGCCAATTTGGCTGACAGTCGCGGACGTGATACGTCATTGTGACGCATACGAGGTATTTTTAGGAAATTATTTTGTACAATGGAAGAGAGGACCATAGCTATCACTGGTATCACAACATAAGCATCGGGTGCTTATAAAAATTCCTGAAAATTCTCGAGGGGGGTGGTAACCATCCCCCCTTGGTAAACCGTGGTTACAAAAAAGGCTTGGTAAACGAGGTTAATATACCTCAATGACCATGGTATGAAAAGGTATGTTATTTCATTGCCTTTAGCCCCCCTCTCCTTTCATTCTGTAAAGATGCCATGGAGTCTATTTCAGAACAGTCACCTCTGAAAATTCAAACAAAAGCTTTCATCTCATGAAACTTTATTGGAAAGTATGTTCCATGCCATTTTTCATATCATTATGAGTATGGATGTAGATGCAGATATCAATAGCAGGTTGTTTACCTTACATGATGCCTGACAATTACAAGATGGGACTTACCTTGATGTTTGCCTGCACTTTTCTTGTTAAGAACTGCGCATCCTCTTGAAATTTCTGGAAATTATTGTCATGTCCACGTTGTCTGCAGATGCTTATTCACGCCTGTTGTCATATTCTCTTTGAGTTTTTGAAGCTTTCCATCCAAGAGATCTACATCTCCTTCACTCTCTTCTCCTGGTTCCTGTAAGGCAGCTTAAAATATGAATCAACAAATGACGTTTAAATAGCTAATGTCCTTTTTTTCTTTCGCTACAGTAAAGACCATAATGGTATCTTCGTGTAAATCCGTAGATGGGTCAGGTCACAAAGGATAATTATTGAAGGGGCATTCCTTGAAAGTTTTTCAAATACAACTGGTGGCCAATTTCAACCAAACTTGCTCAGAAAGGACCACTGACCGCCAGCTTTATATGGTGGAGGCTTGAATGGAATAATTTTGCAATATTCGTTTGTGCTTATTACTATGGGCAAAAGTAGGCAAGACATGGGTTTGCGAACCGCCCTTGTTATTGATTAAATTATCCCTGGATCACCTACCTCAATCCAGCATAGGACAAATCCGAGCATGTTTTTCATACTAGGCTTGAGGCCTACTATTACAGTGTTTTTAGGGTTTTGAAAGCAGACCCAGCACCTACTAATACCCTTATCTGCCATTTTAGAAAGGTATACAGCCTGTCTCAAAGAGAAGCGTTATCAGGATCAAAACCCATTTTTTTAAATATTAAATCTGAGCGTACGAAGTATTTTGTGCTCCCATTACAGAAAACAAACCGACCAGGTTTCCCTACTTTTTGTTTTTCATCTCATTGCTTTTTTCAAAAATTTTCGAAAGAGATAACTCCAGTTTAAACTAGCGGAAAACAAAATTTGAGTTTGTGCCCAGGGGGCTTTCTGTTTTGAGTGAACATGGTAAAAGAATTATTTAAACATAGCTATTCACATTAGAACCGATTTGAAATTCTTCAAAAAGGGACTAACCTGTAAAGAAAAACTTTAAAAGATACAAAACAGTTTGTGTGATGGTGAAATGTCTTCATAATTCTGGCTTTAAGGTGCAGTGTATAAAACCACAGAATGATGACATACAACATGTTACAGGAACCTGGAGGAGAGAGTTTTATGGTCTTTATGTATCATGAAAGGCAAAGTCCTACTACCACACCTTGATACTTTGCTTCGAAATTACACATTTCATTGTTGTCATTTCAACAAATAGTTAATGCACAAGATATGTCAATATCTTAAAGCTTTCATTTGATTTGGAGTGTTTATTTTGTGCATTAATTCAATTCTGACATATTTAACAGATTACCAGTTTTGTAATAAAGTGAATTCAAAGCCCCATTTCTTGACATCAATAAATACTTGTATTTGTTTATTATTGATAAAAAAAGTATCCTTGAATTTCTTAACAGGCAAAATGTTCACACACCTTTGATTATACCCGATAAGACGGCAAAAAAAAAAAAAAAGAAACCACTGACCTTCACTCAGTTTCCATCCACTTTAAATATCCAAATTGCATTTGGGACGTGCTCTTTCTTTGCATTAGTGCTGCTTCTGTAATTGTTAAAAAATGAAACTTTGATTGTCGCACATAGCATGTTGGCATTGAGGGCACTTCAGGTGGCATTTCAAGATTCCAGCACCTTAGGTTTTATTCATGGTTCACTAATATCCTTGATAAGCTTATTCACAAAATCTTAGTTGACTTCCGATCTTCAGTTTGTGTTATGAGTCACATGCTTGTTTCCTCCCATGGTCCCACAGGCTATCCTGTGCTTTATTTCTTTCCGATTATGGTCATAAGATAAAAATTCGAATTTCTTACAGATAGGATCACAAAATTGCCCTTTAACTTGTGCATTCAGTCATTGACAAAACAGACCAAAAATAATTGGCAAATTTGAAGGGTTAAAATTCCCTTTTAAAGAATGGAACTACACAACACCAACTCTTTAAGAAAAATTGTTGATTGTGTGTGAAACAAATTTGATAGTTCCCAAAATTGACTTTTGCCTACCTTTATTTCTGGGCGTTTGTTGTGGAACTGTTATTTGTGCGAAGTCTGAAGTTGCATGCCCGATGGCTAAATGCCGGCTACTTTTACACGGGCCTGGCGAAAAAATGGAAGTAAGAGGCACGATCACATAAAGTGGGAAGAAAATGATTGAAACATATTGTTCTGTTTCTGAGAACTATAACTATCACTTAAGGTAAAAAAAAATCATTATAGATGCTTGTTCCAATACTTTAATCATGATTGTCTACTTGCAATAGTTCCTGACACTCATGCACTATCATATTTCACCTGAACCAGATTGTGATTTTGGTGCGAAACCAATCAAACATACCGCACATGACCCGCATAAACAAATGTACTTATAATTACCTGTTCACGAACCACAAATGGTTTCTATTTGTAAATTGTTGACACAAACAACACACCTTATGGTTCTTTCATTTCTTTCTGCATCATCAGCATCATATCCACTCCACATGGCCCTCTGAAAGCTTGAATGAAGCGCTCTCCGAACTCTGCTTCCATCATTGCAGTCCAATGCCTATATCATTGCTGGTGTTTTCATTCCACCTAAAAATGGAATGTAATGCCAATAATCATCCTCACATATATGCTTTTGATGGAGTATGGGCTGATTGGATTGAGTCTGGGCCTCTTTGTTTTGGATAATCATCACCACAATATAAAACATTAGTTCCGTGGACTAATATAGTTTTTGTAAAAGTTTGCCTAGTGTGCATGTGTGTGGCTGCTTTATTGCTCTGCAAATTGTGGATTGCTTATCCCTTAAAAGTGGCTCAGCTTTTACCATATGCCTAAGTGAGCTTATGGTGAATGTGTTCCTTGACTTCCCGAATTATTTCTTTCTTTTTGACATTTAATATTTGAACAGCATAACCCAGCTAAGTTTTAAGTTTTCTTTTCTAATTCTCTAGATACGTACATACAACAGTTTTACCTTTGCCTCTTCAAAATTTGAATATAGCAGTATCTGCTTTCTGAAAATAACATTGTTTTTAACGAACAATATAGCACAAATATTAAAAGCTAAATTCAGCGAGCTGCATTGAGAACAAGTAAGTGCTTAATCTGTTTCCCCTCAATCTGAATTGACAAGCTCTGGCTCATATAACTGCATTTCATCATTAATTAAAAAAAATTGACCCTGCATGTTTCCGTTATGATTATAATCATAAAAGGAAGCACATTATCATGCCATTTTCTGTATCCTCTGAAAATAGGTGAGCAAATAGAAATATCAAGTGATACATTCAGTGACTTCTGGTTTTTGAAGTTAGTAGTGAAATAGATTTAATAGAGACATAATGCAAGCGTGACCATGTTTACATTACGTAATAAATATGGTTCATCTGGCAATGGTTCACAAACTCCCGCTGCCAAATCATTACTTTGAAAGTGGTTGCATTGTAGACCAAGATCCTGCAAGACATATTCAAAATTAAGAAGTCTTAGCCGTACTTTTTTCAGGGTTGACGCCTGAATGTTGGTTACAGAGTAGGAAAAATTAATGTTTTAACAGCATTAAAGCAACTTGATGGTGGCAAGATTAAACTTTGTACATCATAGAGAAGTCCGCACTAAAAAAAATACCCGTATTTTTACCAGGCATATCATATGAACCAAGAGTAGAGAATCACTCGAGCAGTGGCGGCACAGACCTCTTGGGGGGGTTGGGGCAAAGTGACATTTTTTTGGGAAAACCGTGAAACTACTCTGGGGGAAAAGTATGAAATATTTGAAGATTTTCAACCACCATTTTGACCCAAAAATCGCTAATTTTCCAAATTCGGTGAATTTTGGCACCAAATCCCAAATTTTGCCAAAAATCCCTAATTTTTTTCGCCGGAGGGGTGGAACAGGGGACAAGAAAAAAATTTGGGGGGGACAAGAGCCACCCCCCCCCATGCCCCCCGTGGCGGGGTGGGGTGGGAGCGCCACTGCACCGAGGCTATAGGTTGAAATGAAATATACACAACTATGACATGTTTGAAACATATGAAATGATGACTTCAACTTAATGACCTGGAAATGGGCTTTAAGGTTATACAAAATATTATCACAACACGATGAGAACCATCCAATCAAGGAAAAATGGGTGCCATAATGATAACATGAAAAACATTATTACGGTACTGTTATTGAAAAATGGAAATTATATTATTTTGTTTATTGTTTGTTTGTGGTTCAATAAATATCATTAGTACTGTCATTTAACACTGAGTCACAACCTTTGCATGCAAACTATCATGCATATGATATAAGGACAAACCTGACTGCTTTTGTAAAAAGAAAAGAATTCTATTTGGTATTCCACCAAGCCAAGGCATACGCAGAAGGGCATGATGGATCTGTCGTGCCTGCCTATCCTCTTCCCAAACACTTGGCAAAGTGGTGGACAAATTTTTGGTTTACCAAAGCCCCCCCCTTCTTGTAGGCGCACATTCCGTGGCAGCTAGTGTGGCAAAGTTTGTGGGTTTGTTTTCACATCTTTAGATGGGCAAATAACAAAAATAGTTGTTGCTAACTTCTTCCATCACTGTCGGGTTAGCATTTGCATAATTCTTTGATGAAGGATAATTGTTGTTGTTGGTCCCGCCTGTTGAAGTTGCTCCAGTAGGCTTAATCTCTCAGCCTGATCACTCTTTTTGGTGGTATGTGTTGGCGTTGATCTTGAGAAGGGACGCTGGTGAAAGAGTTTCCCGTAGAATGACTCAAAACAGGACTCTCCTGCATAGATGCTATGGTGAGCATGAACTGAGCTGCGTTAAACCTTGTAATGAAAAATGTCAACCATATGCTTTTTCAGCGCTTGCAATCCACCTCTCTGGTGGGAAATGTGACTGCAACATCTTTGTTACACGGGATCTTACTGGGAGCTAGGTAACAATTGACATATTTGCATACTATGCAAATGATGATACAGGAACCTAAACATATGTCCTGTACAAAGAGACATGAGGATATCCCCGACATCGAAAAGTGTGCCCTCAATGTTTGTTTAAAGCATTTTTTTCATATTTAGCATGTTTACCATTGTATTAATAAATATCTAAATTAAAATAAGGAAACCCCCGGGGTTTCTATAGTGGGAAAACGGGGTTACAGGATGCCCTGCCGAGAAGGTATCATTTTCAGCCATTTGGTTTATTTATTGATTGGTCCTTTTTTTCTTGACAAATTGGTATAAACAGGGCTGCATTCTGTTGTCAAGTAAATTTTACAGTGGTTCATCAGGTATGAAGAATGCATACAACCACAGATGTCAAAAAGGTGCTGTCAGAATTGCTCCACAAACATTTTACCATTACAGTCTTTTTCCTCTCAGCTTCTCTGGGCTTCACCCCAAACTCTGTATATAAGGATGGGTAGCAATCTGTCTTTTTGGTATATTTTCGGGGTAGCGTTTCAAACACTCGGCCGCACATCCCACCCAAACAAAAAGTGCGAACCCCGGGAAGGCAACATTGTCTTTATGTCAACAAGGTGGCTAGTATTTACAGGCAGGCCTGTTCAAAACTTAGTTTTTTGGTGTTTTTTTTACTTGTTTTCCAATAAACCTTAGAAATTCATGGTCGTTTTCTACCAATCAAATGCGAATTTACAGAACTTGGCATCTTCAGAAAATCTCCTCATGTCCTGTAGTTTAAAACCAATTTTATAAAAGGAAGAAAATAAAATCCTAAAATACTTTTCTTGAATAAAAATAACACCAATTTAGAATTCTTCTCACAATAGGCATCTTCCAATGGCAGCATGCATGCTAAACGCATGCAAGGGATTATACACTCAGCTCAAAACAAACCCAAACCATAAAAAGTTAAAAAAAATAAAGTGCAAATGGCCCACAAACATGTCTTTGAAATGTATGGGCCTTTTTTGGCCCACAGGCCAAAATATTTCATTATGATGAGATGCAACAATAAAGAGGTTGTTGTTCTAAGCCTTGCTCAATAATACATGTAAGAGAGAGAACAGAACGGTTATTATGTTGTTTTGATCTGCCTTTTTTTCTGTTCTTTTATTTGGATGGGAGCTAAATGTAAAGGTTCATGTTTTGGGATAATTTTCATTCATTGCACAAATACAATATACACATGAACAGCAGCGCTCAGAAGACTTCCCAGTTACCTCTGTACCAAGCAATTCTTTTCCCGTGCCACCGGGAACTCTCATAGCAATAACACGTAACATAGGTCCGTACAACAACGCATAATTGCAGATTACACGAGCCTGCGCTTAAGTCGTATCATGATCGATTTCTGAAGGGGAATAATTGATTATTGAAAAGTGATTCTCGATTGCGATGCGCTTCTTTCTTTTTAACAGTAATTGAAGATTTCTTCTTCACTTTGAGAATAACTTTGAGGCCAGGCCGGAAAAGATGTAGTCTCAACTATAGACATTTAGGGTATGCTTGAGCGAAAGGAGTGAGGTAATGTCCGCCTGCGTATCATTAGCATATAAACGTGATATGCAGGACTACGTTTTCGTGTTCCCCGGAAATCCCCAGGCCGCAGCTGGTTGCAAGAAGTTTGACAGCTGTTTCGTCGTATTTGGAGTATTGAACGTACTTTCGTGCATGATTTTCAAAATCTGCGTCAAGTGTAATGGTAAGGATCTGCTCGAGAATTCTAGGCCAGCATTTTTACGTGCATAATTGTTTATGGGATTTTGTAAAAAACGGCTGTAATTGGCCGGGAACTTCAATTGCAGTTGCAAGTTGTAGTGCTGTTTGCAGTTGTGCAGGATATACCATGTATACGGTAACAAAGCAAGGTCAATGTCGTGAAATTGGCGAATGTAAAAAATATTAAAATAAAGCTTGAGGTGGTACTTCGGAAAGAATTTTATATGTGCCACCATCCTATGAATAAGGCAGCCTCAACCGAATAAACTTCATGTTGAAGGATGTAGAAGCAGAATACTAAATTATCATGCCTGGTAGTCTACTCTTTGCCTTGTCAAATTTTCGTGTTTGTTTTTCTTTGTTTCTTTGGAAAGATTTTGTATTGTGCCCCAGGCCTATGCTTTCGGCAGCCTACAACGCCAACGGAATTAACTGCTGGTTGAAGGATGTGGTGGCAAAACGGAGTTTGCCTAAGCATAACTCCACAAATATTGTCTTTAACATGTTGTCATTATGGATGTGGAGGTATGCAAAACTACATGGAATACCTTTCCCTGTTACCAGCATGAGCAGGCCATTTCAAAAAGCCAAACTTTGCAGACTGCAGATGAACAAATACCAAAAGCATTCAGAATCGAAGTTGTTGTTCCTTAGATAATAATATACCTTTGAAATAGTTAATCTCAAAAACTGTCTAAAAAACAGTAGAAATCCATATTATGGGAGAAAAAACTTTCTCATGCATAAGTGATTGTAGTCGCAATTGTCTTCAAAATTTTTAAATTTCTATTCTTTTAAGTTTTTTGCACATATGTCATCGCATTAGTTTTTTATTAGGATCTCAAGTTGTGTTTGATAGTGAAAAACAGGGATATATCGTACTTTTGAGGGATTTTGAGGTCGACAAAGTTGAGGTAGGTTAAACAGGGAAAAGGATTCCATGTGGTTTGCAATAAACTCCACATCCTATGACAACATGGTCCAAGAAATATTGGTGGAGTATGCTTAGCAGAAAACTAGTGGCCAAACGTTAGCTGATATGCTATTGTTGACATACAGAACAAGCAAGCAGGCTCTCAACATAACTATTATGATTTATGAATTGAATGAGGATGAGGGTATGAGTTCAATCCTCACCCTATGGTTAATTCCGTGACAGAATATAGTCTGGCATGCCTCATTGTACCTACAATACAATTGGATGTGAGGTATAGAATGTCAAAGTTGTGTGTAAACAGTGAAAAGGTTGGTTGAAGCAGTGGACAGACTGGACGTTCGATGGAGATTGGGATTAGCCCCTGGGGTGGGTGGACATGCATGACATGATTATCCTCAGCGACAATAATAATTTAACATTAATGTATAAACAAAAAACTGTGTCGGGGGTATAACATCCCCAATGTGGTCGACTTTTAATTACACATGGCTCATGTAAAAATTGTCACAATATTGTTGTGTTGCCAGTTATTTTATAGTCTCAGGCTACCTATAAACTTGGATTGACGATTCCATCAAATGCAATATCCAAAATTATAAAGCTTTGCTTGGGAAACTGTTCGTGGGGTAAGTACTTAGTTGAAAGAGAAAATGGGAAAATGCTCAGCATTACTCATGCACGAGTGCTTTTAGTGTGGTGGGTTTTTGGTTGTTTGTTTTTTTTCTGGGATTTCCTTTGGTCTGCAAAAGTCACATAGCCTAGGAATTGCTTTTGGTACTTGCTTTACCTTCCTATAAGGCAGATGATGCCAATTCTTGTATGCGTGATCGCAGAGGAAGAATTTGTATATTGTGCTGACCAAGTATGATACAGTATACAACGTAGAAGTAGAAGTAGAAATACTAAATTCATCCCATCGCAGCGATTAAAAAACACATTGTGCATTGGGTTCCAAAGCACAGGTGTACCCATGCATGCGTGTATAGCAGTGCGAAAATGCACACTCAAAAAATGGCGTCGTCCGATACCGTTGACATGTTGGGTGTAAGAGTGACTGATTTCTAAAAAATGTAAATCAAGGACCCCCGAATTGAACTAGGCATGTTAGTCCTTTCTGCCAAGTAACAGTGCTTGTTCCGATTTATGTCCATTGGTTCTCTACTTGATTAAGAGAGCCTGTCACTTGCAAAATACCGTTGGAAACAAAATGTGGTTTCTGATTCTTGAAAACAATAATGCACATGCCAAAGCCCTATTCAATCTGTAACGAATATTGAGGTTAACAATTAAAAATAGATTTTTTTGTGATATCTCGGAATGAAAGGATTTGAGGGCTAAAATTTCAGGAACGATAATGAGAATAATATGGCCCCTTTATCTATATCCAAAATCGATAGATACTTTCGGTTAAATCGGCATGAATTATTATTCGGGATCCATGATGCTTATTACAAAATCTCTCTTTTATGACCCAATATGCCTTTTGAGCATTACCATTACAGGTTGCTTCATAGACAATAGCAAACAACACCAAAACAACCAGGGGGCCGTAGCCGGGGGGGGGGGGGGGGTCTGGCAGGCGATGAATGACAAAGGTCCGCTTTATGATGATGAAGGTCCGCTTGCCATGTTGAAGTTTTCTGCTTGGTATTGCCTGTTGTGTTTTACGGCCGTGGTGCAAGGTAATTGATTAACAGTGTGATTACTATTACTATTACATTTTTCAATTGCCGAGTCTCGGACCTTCCCTAATCCCCCTTCACCCTTTAAAATTTGGAAGGCGACGGTAAAAAAAAAAAATTGGGGCAACCGGCTTGCCTTCGCTCGTCAAAAAAAAAAAATGCCGCGAAGGTCCACTTCTTGCAAATCCGCACCCCCTCCAATAAATTCCTGGCTACTGGCCTGCAAACAACTGTGCAAAAATCTAAAAAATATTTGGAAATGGGGATGTTCTTAAAAAAACCAAATGTTATGCATTGATTACCATTACATAGCCCATAGCGACTGAACCAAAACCCCTATTCGGCTTAAGGCAGCCCAAAAAAATTTGCAGATGAGATGAGTAAAAAGTACACGTTTCGAATGATAGCAAATTTTTTGCAGTGATGGTGAGTGGTAGGGTCGAGGCCTGTAAAGATAATTGGTTGTAAAAAGAAATACTTGTATGGAAATATTCTATTTTAGCATCCTCAAAATTATACCAATCATATACACACTTTCTTTTTCATGATTGTGCTTGGCAAATTACAGATCACACACATATGGCAGTTTAGACTGGAATCTCCACTAGTGATGAACCTGATTCCATCTGATGATCGGGGAGATGACGACAAACACAGACTAGTAGTTCCAGGTGGACAAGTCCACACAAAGAGATAATAGTAAGTAGGGGACATCTAATTACAATGTATACATTCGTATCAATTTGG
>JAMKCH010005957.1:0-33145 GCA_023653785.1 Ophioderma brevispina
ACCTCGGACTAGAGCAGACCATGCCAACCCTGACCTTGCCTTGGCCTTGATTCCCATTCTGAAAAAAAAATATGAAAATTGGAACAATAAAATTATTGATAATCTGCCAACAATCATGAAATTCGCCATCGCCAGCCAATCTGTGTTGTGATGCTGCCCTGCTATGTATGAGAAGAATGATCGATTTGCACCGCTGTGTTAAGAGTATAATGCTCTGGTTAAGATTACCACCAGCTTACAAGCACTGGCATGACTGGTACAAACACGGTTTCCGAATTTGTTTAAACGTCATTGACATCGGCCGCTAGCAGCATATTTGCGTCATTGGTTTCATTATTCCAAGCATGATTTTTAAAACATCAGAACAACATTATCATAGGTTTAATGTTAGAAAACAAGTACATTAAAAACTAAATTTTCGAGAAAACAAAATATCCAACAGAATGGAGTATTATAATAATGTTTTTGTTGAATATCGGACTACAAATTAATTACAATTTTTAAAAATGGCGAATTCCTGTTAGTTCCCGTCGATTAATAAGTCCGTAGGAGTTAATGGTAAGAACGAAAAGGGGGATCAAATGAAGGTCGGTATTTTTTAAACCTGTCAGACTATAGATTTTCATACTGAGCTTTCATTTCAATATGTGTATACGCGATTGTCTATAAGAGCTTCGCTTCGCGCTCGCTTATTACAGCGTGCGGTCAGGGAACAACAATCAATGGGAATTGACCGTGGCTGTCTGCCGTGAGTGCCTGCCGATTCCCGTTATCAGATTTTCACGTTCATTCATCACACTCCGTTTGGAGCTTCCGCGGTTGGGAATATTACAAGACCTTCGCCAGCTAAGCCTGGACATAACAACGGCCCCATAATGCAATGGGCATAGAGCAATTAACCCGCTATGCTCTGCATAATAACTATGCTTTGCATAATGAGCTATGCTATAGCAGCAGATAGCATTTATGCAAATAAGTTTGACGCAATCGTCCAATGGCGGTGCCCCTGAGGTGTCACCAATTTGCTGAGTCACTGTCAGGGGCCTGGTGCGGTTTTTGGATGTAACAAGTTCTTTTGTCAATTGGCTGTACGGACACAGGATGACACGAAATAGGTGTTCAGTTGACTCAGCTCGTTCGACAGGCTAAGATTAGCTTTAAACTAATAATTTTAGGGCCCGTTCATTATTTACAAGGGAGGGCGCCGGAGAAATTGAAAGATGTGTTTGGAAAATTGCATAACCACCATTAAAGGTGCAACGAGAGATTTTGAGGCACCCAAATATTGTGTCATAATAGTAATTTCATATAGATTAGACACTCAATAGATTTTTTACCTTGTATTTCGCTGCAGAGATGTTTTAAAAGAGAGAAAAAGGGTAATTTTGATTTGCTTATATTTCAATGTAAACCATAGGCTGAATTTCGTATTTGCTCCTATACAAAATTAGAAATGTCACACTTTTTGTACCAAAGAGACATTTCTCAGCTTAATCCTTTCAGATGGGGATATTTTTGATGGAAAGCCTTACATCAGGGCAAAATTCAGTACTTTCGATTTTTTAGGGACACCTGATATGTGAAATCTCTTGTTGCACCTTTAATTGTGAAGTTACATTGAAGTTACATAGGTGGGCCCTACAGGCTATTGCATAGAACTCCTGTCACCCATCCCACACTGCACACACACAATTAGGTACATCATATGATTTTTGGCCTACTGTTGATATGCAGATAGGTAGTTCTATAGGTGCTTGGTTTACTGAATAATAAATTTAACATGACCCCCCTCCTCCATCAGAAAAAAATAATAAAATCACATAATCCCCTATTTGTCAAGTAGAAAATCACATAGGTCTAATAGATCCCAATGTTTGTACTCACCGGACCCTATAATAACCAAACCCTAACCTAATTCCTAACCCCAATCTTAACCCTAGGTCCTATAGGCCCAATAACCCCAACCCTAAACCTAACTCGTGTTGCTACCGGCCAAATAGCCCTCCTAATCAGGGGACCTTTACCCTGGACCTTTACAATGGGAACCATTATCAATGCATATAACGTATACATTGTTCCGAATTCGGCTACCTTGCTAAACGAACGCGGGAATTCTTCTTCAGGGGGTCTGTGTGGGTGATTTTGGAGTTACTATTTGCCTCTATTACATAAATGCTTGTTCCTAAATGCCCAAAGTCTGATTTTTAATGAGTTTCATTGTAAATTGTCCATAAAATCACGAAAAATGGGTAAACACGTGCTCTACACATCAACAGCACGTTATTTTCCACTTCCCTTCTCCTCTGCCGAATGCCCGGGTACTTCGGCACTACCGAAAGTAGGTAAATTCGGCACCGGGTATTTCGGCAGTCGGGCATTTTGGCACAACAAGATGCAGGTTGGTTGTTGAAGGATATGGACTGCCTGTGGTGGCAGAATACTGAATTAATTTCATCCCCTATCGCATACTGACTGGAAAGAATTAATTTAGTATTCTGCCACAAGTACGAATTCGGCAATGTTAAAGACACTATCAGTGATTTGCTAAATCATCAAATCGAAAAAATCATCAAAAATCAGATTTTTGCATGTATGTAACAAGTACAGGTATCCTAACATACCCTGCAAATGATAAGACCAGAAGCAACCTAATAAGGACAGGATCGGAGATTTTAGTCATTATTGTCCGAACGGACACTTACTACAACACGTAATTGAATGGCGAATCGTATCTTGGAACACTGCCGTTTTCTTCCTTTTCTGTCAATTCTACAGCTGGAAAAGGAAACTTACGAGAATTCTACAGACTTATCCTTCACTTTGAAGCTATTCCTGCAAATTTCAAATATTTTTCAAATCACTGATAGTGTCTTTAACGGAATAAACCGCATGTTAAAGGTGCCGAATTTTAAGTGGTGGCAGAATACTAAATTCATCCCGTCCTAGGCTAAAGTGATATACTGTATCCAAATCTTTATTTTCTCTCCATTTCGCGTCTCTAAGTCACGACCGAACGCAAGCCGATCACGCTTCAGCATAGCAACAACTTGAACATCAACAACTAAATTTAAATCAACCAATCACGGGTGCCTGTTACGATCCAAACGCGCGTATGTGAGTGCGTACACTGCAGCACACACGATAGCAACGGCAAAACCCCGCGAAAAGGAGAAAATAAACTCCTGGACAGAGTATAGTAAAATCAATAAGTGGGTGGCGGGGGGGGGGGGGGGGGGGGGGGGCTTCAAGGACAAGATGGAGTTAATTTGCAATGCAAACTTCATTTTGTGGCACATTTTCAAAAAATATGATTTTTTTTCATCTATCAAGATAAAAACTTTATACTTAAATTGTTCATCTTAAAGGAATTTCAGTTTTTTTAAGAGCACCCCCAATTTTCCAATTTGAGATTTTTGCACAGTTGTGTTGGTAATAAACTTTTTATATTAAAGGGGGATGGTCCGATTAAAGAATATAAAGTTTTCGTCTTGATAGAATGGCCTTCACCCAAAAACCCCATCTGTAAAGTTTCGCACCGATATTTCAATCCGTTTTGATGTGACAGCTATAGAAACGTGATTTTGTGAGCCCCATAGGGTACTGTGTAAAACTAATATTGGTCGACCAAAATGGAGTACACTTTTGCTCATAACTCCCAAACAAAACATCATTAAACCCTAATAGTAGCTTTCTTCTGATACCAAAATTTCGACCACTTCCGGTAAAATCTGGGCTTCTGGGGATGAGGCTATTAGCGATCAGGCCATGGACCTTTAAACCTGGGAATGGTAACATTTGCTCAAAAAGGGCATACTTGTCATTTTAAAAAGAAGGGATTTTATAATTACTTAGAATCGGGATTCCGGATTGTAACGGCAGAGCTATTTATCCTAAGGAAAGCCAGGGCAATAACTTAGGCCAACGAAAGTTGATTAATTGTTTCCTGTCACCCGCCTGCCCTGAATTTTCATTTTTGTCAAAACTTTCATTATTTTGGTTAAAAAGTCATATTTTGCAAATCTTAATTACAAATGATAACTTTCATCAGGCATGTCCTCCTGGTCATTTTAACACATTTTCCTGACTAAGGGGTTTGTGGTAACTAATAAATGAAAATTTCAGATTTCCCTACCAATGCTTCTGATGCTCCGTGACTCTGTGAGTATACAATACTTCATTAAACTGCTGATTATTTCACAGAAAATAACACTTAAAAGTATTTTTAAAACTGCTATAAGGTTATATGTACATGTTAAATACTTGAATTCAGGGTTTGACTCCAATTTACACCAGGGTTTACACCAATCACATAACATTAATGAATCAAAGTCTTGAAATAATGAACATAATTAATAATGAAATAGTTATCACTTCAGAAAAAATATTGTAACAGGAAACAATGAACTGAGTTTCATTGGCTTAACAGGGATGCATTTGTCTGAGTTTGCGAGAATGTAATATACTTCAAATGACAATATTAATACATGTACATGATTCAATGGGAGAAATGGATTCTCATATCTGGATGCTAAATGAGTGTGAGAATCGATTCTGTGATTCTCATCAAATTTGCATTCCTGCCTAATGAGAAGGATCTATGAACACTTAAAGACCTGTAGACATTTCATAATTCTAGCACCTTCTGTTCAATATGCCTTTGACATATAAAAATCTTAAGCTTTTGTGAGGCAAGTTGGGGGATGAAGTTCTGGATCATGTATGCCCATTTAGTAATATGAGAAAGATGCAGAGGGATTTCCATGGCTGATATGATGAAATGAAACCTATAATTGGCTTATTACATACAGTCTCCACACATTGGTTTAAAGGTGATCCACATTGCTCGGACGACATATATTAAGCTATATACCAATGGAAAGCTTATGACTTCCGGATGCCAAAAATATCTTTCCAAAAAAATAATTGTATAATATAGCCGCTATAAGCCAAAAACTAACCCTATATTTCGTTGCGATTTTACGCCCAAAAATACGCTCAAGCTTTCCTTACTCTGACCTTGGCAAATTCGTGTGACGTAGGCGATTGCACAAGTCTTGTTGCACAATGCATCTTCCAATGTAAAGGAACCCCAAATCGCTCCTCTTCTCCTGTTTTGAATTTCGCCAATATAGCGATAAATGTTGGTTGACACGGTTCCTTGATCTCTGTAGATTGGTAATTATAATTCCCGGCTTCATAAGTGTGCAAGAAATGTGAAAAAATTGTTTGAATTCTCATCGCTTACGATGAATCGTGAGTAGCGAGCAGAGCTCAGAGGCCGCTGTGTTTACACGAAAGTGTGAGATTTTGACCACCACTCATGCTCCTGGAGCATGAAAAATAAATAGCTGCCCTTTGAGGTTAGTGAGGGAGACCTGCTCCTGGAGCATTGGTGGTAGTCAAAAACTACCGCGCGCGTATAAAGACACGGCTCTTCCATTGATTTACGTTACACCCTCTTTTGCTAACCGATGGAATTGCATGAGGTATAGGCGCTATCAGGGGGAGTAACGGAAAATATCTTAATCTACTTTTCTCAGACTGGGAAACTCACACAGTTATGGTTCAGTATTGAACCTTTTTTTAATAAATCACTGTTGGCTTTGCTATTGGGTTTCCGGTAGAGTCTTGGCTCATCGAGCGTAACATGGCGGTAATTACTTTAACTAGCGACAATTTGTTAACCATAACAAATTGTAGTGATACTGTGAAGCAAGGAATTCAGTATGTATAAAATGCCGACTGAATCGCCTTCTCTGTGGGATAGAGCCATCAAATCTACCAGATACTTGAACAGATAGTTATCTGTATTTGTATTGCTCATAATTCTGATTTAGTTGAGCATATTTTAGAGAAAACAATGGTAAGTATTTGAAAGCGCAGAAGCGAGCGATACAATTGAATGGGATTTTGTTTACTTGCATAGACGATTACACAATCGGTGACGTCACCACCTCACAGCGCCCAAGTCAGTAATATTGACTTTTGCAGAAGTGGTGTTGCTTGAAAGACGATTTTCATTTTGGCTCTTGTAACCAAATCGTGAGTAGCATAAATATGACACCGTTACATATAAAATCGCGATAAAATAAGCTTTCCATTGGTATATAGCTTAATATATGCCGTCTGAGCAATGAGGATCACCTTTAAACACACTTAAAATTGGTGCACAATGGGAGTTTCTTTAACCTGACCCATTTTACACATTTTTGTGACACACTTATGAATTCGGAAACCTTAACGGAATAAACCTGTGCTTTATGTGGCATGTAAATCAATATAGGTGCAGTATATTTGCCTTGTTTGGCATGTTTCATGCACAGTTGTAATTTGGCCAAATGTTTCAGATTGTTCAGAAATTTCAATTTCGTATTTAGGAAAAATTATGTGAAAAATCTGAAACTCCAATATTAGTGTTGTATGTAAGTGTGTTGGGTATGTAGGATTCACACCTCTAATTAAACTGCCTATACTTTCATGTACAAACACACCATCAAAAAACTCTTAATCATTTCTTCGCTATCATGCGACTGGTACCTTAAAGTGACAGGAGGAGATTTTTGATGATACAAATTTCTGTCAAATTGCACTGGATCGTTTCGATGGTTTATCGGACAAACAAGTACAAAAGAAAACTGCAAACCATGTTTTGAACTTGCTTGCTATCGTAATCGTCCCTATAGAAAACCATGCTTTGAATTTCTGTCGTGCATGACAGAAATTACTAAATCATCATCTTATTACAAAAGACGGTATATTCGGCTTAATTCACTTCAGGTGTGATCTAATACATTGGTAAGCATTCCATGTGTTAAAAAAAATTGGGGGCACTTCTTTCTGGAAATGTCCTCATGTCTCTTTAAATATTAGGTTTTCTCAGAAGATCTTGATACTCTCAGTGTGTCAAGCATGGAAATTACAAGGGTTGACCAGCATCCCGATGAGAAATCGGCACCCGACAGACTTCAACGTCACTCCAGCACAGACTATTTGAATATAAGCACCATTTTTCCCTGCAGAAAGAGATGTATTTGGCCTGAAAAATTTAAATAGAGTGATGGACACTTCTTGCTCCTTTAAGCAGAACCCTAACAATGATATCTAGCTGAAAACTGCAGCCTTTTTAGGCAAAGCCAAGTTTTTTTGAGGGGTCAACTTTGGTATGTGGCCCACTGGCCACCGTCACTAATTTTAACAATGCCTGGCAGTAGGGTCGAGGGGTAATTAGAAGTTTGAAATCTATCCTTCAAATTTTGAAAATAACATGTTTTTGGTAACTTGTAATCTTGCTGAACATATATCCATGGGCAATTTCAAGAGATTCCAAAACTGTTTGAGTACTATTGACACCATGTCATCATACATTGCTATCTACTGCAGATAGCACTACTGACAGCATAAAATATTATCAAAGCTATGCGAAGTGCATAATCCATGGTGATTAAGCTTTGATTTTTGCCATTTACCAGTTCATAGTCACCTGACACCTCTGATGAGGTTTGGCCATTTAGTGACCCTGAATTCAGCAATCTGTACGGAATAAAGCGCATGTCCACATGCGCGTTTTCTATTTAAAACTGCTCAATGCATTAGGGTCACAAGTGCTCCAAGCTAGTGACCCTGGGTCACTGGACTGATGTCCCTGATTTACTCAGTAGTCTGCACAGTACTTAGTATTACTATGCTTACATGCAGCTAGCACTTTATTCCACATATCAATTCTATCCATTCACTTATAAGCTTCAAAGCTCTTTAACACACTGCGAAAAGCCATGAAAATTTACCATTTTTTCCCTTTCTTCAACCATATCTTTTGAACTGATCAGCCTAGTTCACCGGAAAAAGCATTAGAAAATTTATCTTTTCTTCATTATGGTGATGTAAAAAAATGATTTTTTTTGTTGTTATATTGCACCATCATTATTTGTTTTTCATCAATTTAATCAAAATATGTGTGGTATCCAACTTTTTGACTGAACGCTTCCGGCTATATCTGGTGATTTCTTGTTGGGAGGGCACTATTTATATCCACTGGAAAAACATTCAAGTTATTCAGTGGCATTCTGAACATATTGATATGTAAATGATTCTCATTGACTAAAAAAAAACGTCAAAAGAAAAAACAAAACAGTACCGCCATCTGATTTTGAGAACTATACTGCATTCTCCATTGATTTATGTGCGTGTGTGTTGCGAGACCAGCTGTCAGACTTGTCTGACATAGCCGGAAATGTTGACAAGTTTTATATGTTTCTTTTTAATATTATGAAAGTTACACCTTATATAAATAAACATTTGAAAAATATTGTAAGAAATTTTGGGCACAATGGCATGTACAGAACTGTTATAAGGGAAGGTTAAAAAAAAACCCAAAACGAATTCCGTTCAAGGAAGTAATGGTGAATCCAACGGACGAGGTACAAAACCACGCAAGGGATCAAATTGATACAGGAGGACACATAGAGTATATGATCAAAGAAAGATTTTGCAAGGTGTACCAACCTTGTGTGGGGGAAAACAGGAGAAACAGGGAACAAGACAGACAACAAAAGTGCCCATCCAATATGACACGATAATAGATAGACAAAACAACAATCCTATCTTTTATTCTCATTCTTTATTTAGTTTTGGTTGTTTTAATCACCGAAAATATTTTTATTTCAATAATATTAGTTAAAAGGGTAAAAATATTCCCCCGCTGTCAAAAATGAACCAACCCGTACTAGCTGCGTGCACTGCATAACCTTATACACGCGCGCGTAAACACTTGCGCGACGATGCACTATCTAATATCGTCTCATATAAGATAGGCTAAAAACCAATGATATTGTGTGTTTGCTTACTAATATAAACCCTGCCCACTGAATAAGAATACCAAGTGTGTGTTAAAGCTGTGGACAATCGCTATATAAGATGTTATAGGTTATAATTTTGCTTTATTTGAGATACCTCCAGATTTATAACAAAATGGCATTTCTTTTTATTTGCTACATGTACTAAGTGTGTTTTAAAATGGTGGACAATTGCTATATGAAGTGTCTGTTTTACTTCAGCCCTTATGCTAGATATCTTTAATTTACAAAACCAGGTGTGTGTTCATAGTTAATTAATATTTTTATTAAAAAATCAATTGTTTTTTTAATTATTTACTAGGTCTTATAGTCTTTTAGATTGCAATTTTTAGATTGCAATTTTTAATTTGCAACATGTTAACGAATATAGAAAAAAATCTGATATTCAAATTGGGTTTAAAATATGGATTATGTTATCATTTACCACTTGTATTTTAGGGAAAAAATAATGCATGACTTTTGCTTTATTTGTGATACCGCCAGATTTTAAGCAAAAGGAAAGAGTTCCATATGTACCCCTCCCTTAAGATACTACAGGAAACAAATTCTTTTATTTATGGCCTAACACAACAAACACCCTAACCCTTAGGCCAAATATAAATAAAATAATTTGTTACATGTAGAAATTTGAAAGGGTACATGGAACTCTTGCCTTTTACTTTTATTTGAGATACCTCCAGATTTGTAACAAAAAATGGTATTTCTTTTTATTTATACAACCATGCGTGTCTCTGCTTCCTCACAACAAGCATGCAAATTACAGGGCAGTGCAATGGAATAGGTCAGATTCTGGATATGCCACCTCCTACAGAACACAGTTGGACACGATGTGGAGACTTTATCGAGACAGTTTGGTCAGAAGGACCCGTATTGCCATCAAAATTTCTTTTTACCAAGTATGTGTGTTAAAGCAGTGGAAAATTCAATGGATTATGTTATCATTTGCCACTTTTTTTGGCCAATAATGAATGACTTTTCCCTCTGAAATTAGACCATTTTGCTGGCCATCTTGAATTTAGTGCATTGAAACAGAACAAAAGTAGGCTTTAAATTAGTTTCTAAGGATTAAAACATTATCTGATCATTTATTTATTCTTTCATCAAATTCTGGCTAATCATAATTCAAGTTTTCTCCACATCAACTACTTTTCGGCAGCCTATTGGCCGCCATCTATGGATTTTAAGCATTAGAGCAAACAGAATACCAAAACTGAATTTGGGGGTAGGGGAAAACATATAAACCAGTTGTTTGTGCTTTATTGGTATTACTAGCTGATATGACTTTAAAATTTGGCATGCCAGTCATGGCGGCCATCTTGGATATCTCGTAACATTGGGATTTTTTCACTGTTAATCCCAACGTGTTTTAGGAACCTAAAAGGCACCTAAAAAGTTGATGTGGGAAGTTCGGTGGGGGGTGTACACCATATGCAAACTATTATTTTACATCAACGTTGCAAAAAAATTTCCATATCAGAATTAGGGTAGTCCTTGTTATCGCAGGTTTGGCGATTTTTTTTATTTAAAAACCAAAAAAAAATCAGATTCTTTGAGTTAAATCAGATTTTTTTTATTTAAATCAAAGATTTTTTTGATTTTTTTAAGTTTCATAATTGGATTATCCAGAATTCTTTCAAACTTGGGGAAACTAACCGTGGCAGTCACATGAAGGTATCCAGGAAGCCAATCTTGCAGTGATGAAGAAGTTGCTATCTGCTGTGGGCTTGCTCCTCTGTGTGGACCCGGAGTATTTCCGCTCGTATGGCCTGGTCAGTCCAGCTACCTAAACCGTCTTGGAACAGCTAAGCTGCTAAACTTGTGTTCTTATTCAAAGCCACTGAACAGAAATAACTCACGAGTCTCAGACAATATGCAGCTCTTATAAGAGAACGCTTGCAAAAAGTTCAAGAAGTGACTGAACTACTACCTGTACCTATAGGCTTACAAACATGTTATATCTATTATTTTAAACATTTTTGGTTGCACTCTGTTCAATACTGAATTTGACCTAATTAGCGCTCCCTACTTATTTAACTTGTAGAAAGTATAGTCCCTAATTTAGGGCTCCTCCGGAACCTTCCTTTTTGCCCAATAGTGATTTGAGGATGCAAAAACATTTGCGAATAAGTTAATTGGGGATGATAAATTGTTACATCAACTGGCTGTTGGCTTTTAACATAGTTTGGTGCAGTCATTTTGAGGAATGTTTTGTTCTCAAGATTATCCAACAACTTTTAAAAAGGTCATACTATTGAGCGCTACACTGATATGTCTGGGGCATTTATTAGGTCAAATATGGACTACTGTAATAACTGTAATATGTTTTCACTAGTATCTTACAAGAACTTTGATTTCGCTTACAAAAGAAAACTAAAGACAACTTTAATTTAGATCAACATCAAGGTTCAATCATGAGTATTTTAAAACATAAATTGTTTCATTGCTAACCATGTAGAAGGTATCTGAATGCTTAAAAAGTGGTTTACAAAATCTTTAATTTTGATAAAGTAGTTGATTTAAAGTATTAAAATTGTATTTAAAAATTATTTTGTTTATTTGTTTTTACAAAAAAAAGTTGATTTAAATCAGTGATTTTTTAAAATCATTTGAATTTAAAATCGCGTTTAAATACTGAATTTTAAATCAACGTGATTTACATCGGCCCAACCGCTTAGTCGTTCATTACTGTCTGATCTTGAACATCATTTTCAGTAGGAAAGTGTGTTTTCTGCAAGACTCTACTAGTTCTATGAAATGAAGAAGATGGTAGCAGCTTCCCTTTGGCTATTATCTTTTGCTATAGCAATATTTTGGAATCTGTCTGCAATGCACATAATTTTGGACAAGAAACAACTTTGAATGTGCCAAGAGGTCATGGAAAACACTTGGAAAACACGAGATTCCGAGGGTCCATATAGATATCCTTAGCAAATTGCCCTCCACCTAAAGACTTCTGGAACAAATATGTGAGCAGAAGGAAGCCTGTTCTTTTTCGTGGTGCTGCAAGGCATTCCCCAGGGATGCATCTGTGGACCGATGAATAAATGCTAGAAATTCTGGGTGACTTGAAAGTAAGAATTGAATCCAAAAACAACAGAGGGATGGTTAAATACCTGAAGGATGAGAAAGAATTGCTCAGGAGACTTTGCAACAGTCTTGCAAGAATACCAAACAAGAAGTTTACGTTGTGTCACAGATACCAGATCCTTTGACGAAAAGGAAGAATGAGAGTCAGTGAGGATGAAGAAAAGAAAATACACATAGTCTTTGCCTTAGTAATAGAGAAGAAGATGCCACGTGTATGTTTTGTGACGGGTTTTTCGCTTGCACTTTTAAACAATATGCTAGTTGGAATATTGCGTAGCATCATATCGTTGACTTTCTCGACTAATCATCATTACGCCCCTGGCACCAAAATGCATTTCAATTACTTGCATTGGGTACGGAGAAAGACAATACCTTTTAGGTAGCTAATTGCGCTCCTGAGACTCGTTTAGGGGGGCGCAAAGAAGTTCCGAAATGTGTACTTTTTTAGGGTATTTAATTGCGCTGCTGATAGTGTTTAGGGGTGAAGAAGTCGAGCATCAAAATTATGTATTTAGGTTGCTTTTTGTTTGGACCACAGATGATACCCTCTTGTCAATTGGAAGTGCCCCCCCCCCCCACCCCGGTCTATGCCTTGCAACTGATGGAACCAGTGATGCATTGGGAGCTCTATTTTGAATGCTTACTCAGAGGATATCAGAGACAGGGTGGCACCAGGGTAAAATCTTAGGAGGGTGAAAGAAACATTACACATTAAACTCACATAGTAAAAAAAACCGAATTATTTTACGCAATTTATTGCTTTAAAACCTGTTTTTCTGAATTTTGAAATCTCGGGGGGGGGGGGGGGGGTCCACCCACCTGGTGCCACCCATGATGCAGCGATTACTTTTAAGGAAATAATAGGTCAAACCATTTTGGAGTTTATTAAGTATTTGTTGAAAATTAGGAAGTTTCATAGAAGAAGCTATTTTTGTCCTTCGGCAAGAGGTCCACATGTACCCCCTTCAAAGTTGTATACATGTAAACAAATTCTTTATATTTTTGGCCTTCGGTAGGGTATGGTATGTGTTAGGCCCATATAAACAATGATTTTTGTTTCTTGTAGGATTTTAAAAGGGGGTACATATATGGAACTCTTCCGTATTTACTACACAAGACACTGGACCACTGGAGCTCTAGTTTTCACATGTATCAAAAGTGCACATGATATAATACCAGTGTTGTACACTAACTTTCCATAGTATCATCATCTTATTTCATCTAGGTTTTCATTCCTCCATTCCTGACATGTGGAACCTTTAAAGATCGCATCCTGGAATCTAATCTATGGCTAGGCGGACGAGGAACCAAAAGCCTGATCCACAAAGATGCTGATAATGCGATTAATTGCCTATACAATGGTACAAAGGACTGGATTATGATTAGCCAAGATTACGAGCACTTCATTCCTGAAACAGATACTCCTGGGTACTCGTCGGTTTCTTTCATTAACCCAGAGAGTGTTGATTTGTTGAAATATCCTAGCTTCAGTGAAGTGCCATGGTGGCATGCCAATATGAAAGCTGGCGACTGTTTGTTCATACCAGCAAGTAAGTATTTACTAGGACTAATAATTAATAGAGGTTGGAATTGTCATGTTCTAGCTTGGTACATTAATTCTGCTTAAAGGAATCACACCACTAAATAACTCTCGCACCAAACGTCAATTTCTCGGCTTTAAAGCGACTGGTTATTTCAAAACTGGATTTTTTTTAAGATTAGGACCATACCTCTTCAACAAAAATGAAAAAGTCATATGATGAAGGCTAATGTTTTGAGCTACAGAGCATCAAAAGATTTGCATGTTTTCAAAACGTCCACGCCTAGTTGAAATCGTACTAGAAATTCAAATTGCAGAGTTTCCCCAAACTCTCAGAAATTATACAAAAATGGCACAGAAAAAATCTTTACCACCCAAATGGTTGTTACTAGTCCACACATTATGATTAATTTCAAATTTCATTTAAAGACACAACTTATCAACATTTTGTGACTCTTCATTTAGGCAAGGGCCACATTTGGGATGCCAACACTTGCTTGGCAATGACATCGTCTGCTACACCTAGTTTATTTAGTGGTGTGACTCCTAAAGCATCTGCTAATTCTGACCCTCTTTTAGGCCCAAACAAGGGTAATCAATTCCTTTTAATCAATTCCTTTTAACAAATGGAAAGTCCAACCTCTTGAAACAGTCTCTAAGGAGGTTAAGAGAGTCGCCTTGTGGAAAGAAAGACTTGCCATCAACCAATTAACATCTATCGGTATTGAACCTGGTGAGCATCTCCCACCTGGAGCTGACTCCTCATGGGCTGAATGGCGATGCCTCAATAGATTGAGAACCAGAACTGGCCGATCTAAGGTTTCCTTGCAGAAGTGGGGCTATCTGGAAGCAGATCAGGATACTACCTGTGGCTGTGGAACAGCACCACAGACAATGGAACACCTCTTGGTCTGCCCACTGCTGGAGCAACAATGCACAAACAGAATTCAGTGAAGCAGCCAGACGTTGTACCCATCTCTGGCTGGATCATATTTGAGAACCACAGTGTTTGGACACGATAAGAAGAAGAACAAATGGAAGTTGAAGACTCCCAAGGATTTCCCAAGGATGGTGCCCTCAATTTTCTCAACAAATCATTTTTTGTATACACAATGCCTGTCTAGATACTAACCACTGTGTGAAATAGCTAAGTTCAATGTCCTTCAAAAAGAAAATCATAACTTTGTAATAAACTCTACTTAAATGTTTACTAAATGAAAATGAAAAATCTGATTCATCTCAAACTTTGGAATTTAGCATTTTAGATAAATATCTTTAGTTCTAGTTGACTATCTTTAATTAATTCACAGAAAAATTATAT
Organism: Ophioderma brevispina; assembly: GCA_023653785.1. NCBI lineage: Eukaryota > Metazoa > Echinodermata > Ophiuroidea > Amphilepidida > Ophiodermatidae > Ophioderma > Ophioderma brevispina. The sequence continues at coordinate 14,801 of JAMKCH010005957.1, forward strand.
TGCAAAATCTCTCAGTGGTTCATGCCTTTCAGCAATCCTCAGGCAACTGAGCTGAGATATGGGATTTCTGAGATAGGTGGTTTAATACCATGTTTACATTTCTTTGTCAATTCAGATCTTTGTTGATAGCATTCTTGAACTTCAGTATTTCTAGTTTCTCTTCCAAACATGGATTGCATTGCCCCAATGGTGACATTTGTTTCCTTTTCATACATTTTGTGCCTAAATGAATATGTGTAATTGTTGAATCTCTTTTCAAGTACCACCAGCATTTATGAATTTGAAACATCCCCTGGCTTAACTCTAGCTTCTATACATTCAATTTAAAGTTAGTTACAGTTGCATGAGAAATATGCCGGGGTAAGTTATCAAAGCCCATAATAGTAATGTCATCAAAAGAGACTAAGAAAGGGCCAACGATGTGCAACTCAGGAAGAAACAAGACTGCCACCCTGTGTGGAAATTCGCAATACACAATGATGGAAAGCTAACAATTTGTCAAGTGTCAAGAAAGTGCGAGTTCAACTTTCACAAATTGCAGTGTCAATGGAAATCATTGCACTACAGATCTTTTTAGTGAGTGCACATTCATTTGAGTTTTAATGGTACATCAGATTTGCAAAAGTGCCTTTTTAATCATGAACATTTACACATCTGTTTAAAACAGGCCATTGGCATCAAGTCAACTCACACGGTACCAAGAATATGGCAGTTTCTGTGATGTTCTCACGCCTCAAAGAAGTTGACCTCGCTGATTGCAATGAGAACAATCTGGATTTTAAACCACTGAGTGAGATGAACATGGTGTTTACTTACGATGGTTATGGAGATCAAACAATGGGAGACATGGATCCCTTTGAACTACAGTAAGAGAATAACCTATACTCTGGCTCATAATTTCTTGGACATAACAAACACGTGTTGATTGTTTCGTGTACAGAGTCTATGTGCAACATGGTGGTGCACCGTTTTCAATGGCGGATCCAGGATTTGAAAAATGTCAAAATTACCGAGGGCTGAAAGGCTGTAACTGGTCCAAAATAGCTAAAAATGGGCTGATTTTGCAAGAATTTGCAGAATTACCGGGGGCGCACGCGCCCCCTCCACCCCCTCCCTGGATCCACGCCTGGTTTTGGCGGGAAAGCGGGGTGTACATTCTAAACTGTCCAAGAAATTATGAGCCAGAGTGTATAAAGTAGTGGTTACCATATTATGACACTGTAATAAATTCATTAAATTTATGAAACTTATAATGCTGTTTGTTAACCCTTAGTACTTGTCAACTTGAAATTGCTTACAGACACAGCGATATTTTCTTAGAAGATTTCTACATGGCAAAGGTGCGGTTTACAGGAAAGTACTTTGCCATAGTTTCTGTCATTGATATTGACTCCTAAGCCATGGTGTATGTCTCACACCTTTGTCTCACATCATTAAACACCACAAAATCTCTAATTATCTCTAATTAAACTTTTTTTGAGATCTATGGGAAAAAATGAAAAATTGCACATCAAGGTGAAACACATTCTCATATCGCACATCTCTGTGTCTTCAAATATGTGAATCTCTGTATAACTATACTCTTGATAGCTTGTGTCCAAAATAGTCATGTTAGAGTTTGCAAGCTTAATGTGGCTGGACACTGGATGTTGATTTAACCAGTGTTATACTGTCAAAATGAAGTCCTATATCATGTCATACATTATCCTTCAGATACATCAATGTTCCTTTTTGCACCTCTGGTGGAACCCCAGAATCGACTCTGAGGTGACTGACATGTGACTGACATGTGACTGATGGGTCCACATGGCTTCCTACTGTTTACCCAGTCACCTGCCAGTGGATGACAGGGAACTCTGCCCAGATTACACCATATAGGCTGGCTACTCCAAAGGACTTCACTGCAAGGTGCCTGGTACAGCATGTATTATGTATGAAATTTGCTATAGGTGGAGACTCACAGTGGGAGTAATGACAGAGTACCTGCCACATGCTCCATACGGACATGCAGTGGCGTAAATTTCTTTTTGACATTGGGGGGGATGGGGTTGATGAAAATGTATGAATGAAACGGGGTTTGCCGAAGAAATCCATTACTAGCACATGTGCGCGCGAAGCGCGCTAACAATTTTGCCATTTAAAAGCTAAAATTGTTAAATGTGATTGTAATTAGAACAAAATGCGCGCGAAGCGCGCGGAAATTTACCGTTTTTAAACTAAAATGGTAAAATATGAGGTTATTTTGGTCAAAAACGCATTAACGGGCATCAACATTGGGGGGGATGATCGTATTGACCATCCCCCTCTTCAAAATATTGGGGGGATATATCCCCCCCATCCCCCCCGGGATTTACGCCTATGCGGACATGAGAAATTTTGTTCTGTATGTGTGAAACTTTACGTCCGCACTTGCTGAAATTTATGTAATAGATAAAGGATGAAAAGCACACTGTTATGACAAAATATGTTTTGATAAGGTCTGGTGAGCCTGTTAGACTCCGACTAGCAGTCGGTGTTAATCTTGCATATACGTCGAGACAAGAACTAAAATTGATTTTATATATAAATATGGTTATATAGGCGGACGTTTTCTCTTAATTAAAAACACCAATTGTGATGTTATGTTCACTTGTGAAGGAGTCTAACACCAAGGTCTAGTCCATAATAACCAAGGTTTACTCTTCTGGAGAGATAATCTTATTGTTGGGAAAAGCCTGGGTACACCTACTGAAGTCTGAATTGACGTAAGTCAGAAGAGATTAGCCTCTATGGTTTATTGCTATTTTAACCTACTTAGTTCCAATTATGAACAAAGACAATTAAGATACTGCTGGTTCATGTTGCTAATTTGTATAGGTGCAAATTGGCAAATAAAAAATTGAAATTCTTTAAGAAGACCAAAACAATCAACAAATAAAACAAACACATATTGGAAAGTGTTTGAAAATTGTAGAAATGCTATAAGCTATTAGTGAATATGCTTTGCGGCATGTTACAGCGCGATCACTTAATCAATTGCCTATTCAAAGTAGATGGATTACATCTTCGGACTTAAACAAATTCGGACTTCGGTAGGAATGTGAAAGCCTGATCTGAAATTAGAAATGGTCCCATCTGTTGAGAAGATTATCCTATTGACTAGTTAATCTGTGTCTAATGGTTATTCAGTAGGCAGGTTTGGATATTTAAGTAGGTAGGTTCAAATAACCCTTTAACACGTATACCTGACACCATGAATTTAAGATCTTGATACAGAGATATCCGCTGTGCACTACCAAATGTTGGTTAACGCAGGTTAGTGCTCAAAAAGTTTTAGCTTAGAACCTATCTGAGGCAATTCCTGTCTTATGGCTATCACTAGCACTCACTTGCGCTCATAAAGAAAACAAAGACAGAAATTCCCTTCTCTTTTTATACGTTTCTCCCTCAATTTTATTTTTGAATTCTGTATTATCTGGCATTACGGCCCTTTACAGGTAGTAATTGTTCAATCTTCACAATTTTAAAGTAAAATCAAAATGTTTAAATTGTCTTATTTTAGAATAGAAAAGAATTCCAAGACTTTGAATCACTATCTTGGTGGATTCGTAGTCGATTATTAGCCAACAAGCAGATGGTAATCCGACAATCACAATAAGCTTTTGTATCGAGTCACCAGTTCTTTCATCGTTGTGTATTTCAACAATAAAAGAGCAAAATGTTTCAATTGTCCCTTTGTAGTGAAGACGACTTGCAATCACTATTTGGCTAATCGATAGATAAGCTAACAAGTTGAGGGTATTCCAGTGTTCACAATAAGCATTATCAGTTCGCTATTGTTTATTTCATTCATTTGCACCGGCTGAGGTGTTTCTAGAATTTTCCTTTGTTCAATTGTCCTTTGTTTAACCATGAATATTCATCAGACTGTCATTTTTCTCCGGAAGTGTCCCGAGACCACTTTCGGAAAAATAATGGTTTGATGAATATTCATAGTTTTAAAGGGGCATTTCATGATCCACAGCCTCGTCCCCCCCGACTTACCTAAAATAAAGTTGAGATTTTCATATCATCTGAACCGTTAACATTAGTAATCCATGTGTGCCAAATCTTACGAGCAAATTCGGCCGTGTCTGTAAGTAATTCGTAATTTTGTATTTTCTGTCCGTAAACGGACAGAAATTATAGCACAGTGGCCTATGGGACCGTGGGAAACAAGCATTTGCTTATAACACAAAACCGCAAAGTCGGGATCAGCTAAAAAGTTGTGAATAACCTTTTCTCAAGGATATCCAGTGAACAGTGAATAAAACAGAAGGGGCTGGAATCACAAAATGCCTTTAAGTAACAGTCTCTGACCACTATAATGGAGAGTTGAACAAAAGAAGCTCAATGGATAATAATGAAAAGAAAAAGGGCTAGATGTATATTGTGGATTTAGGACCATTCAGCATTTGCTAACATGGAAAAAGCTTAAATGGTTGCAATTTTGCATGCAGCCCTGTCGGTAATGTTTCCCCAAAATATGTGTCAAAAGTGTATTTAAAGTTGTGAGGAGTCCCTCCTCCCTTGTTTATTTACTCCATCATGGAATTAAATCACTAGTTGGGCTCAAGATATGGCTTTCAATCCATTCAGTAAGTAGTTGTTTCATATCTTCTGTGTTAAAGACTGAATCTTCAGAAAATGCTTGACTTTTTTCTAGGGAGCCATAGCTTTGTTGTATATTTACATCTTCAAGGCTATCATAGTATGACTTAAAATGTGCTTGTTCCAATTTTTGTGCATCATGTTATCTACTTGGTATGAGAGCCTGACACTTGTATACACAGGCCACCAGGTACCGTGGGAAACAACTTGCAGTTTTGATGCTAGACGTGATAATGCATAGTGCAACGCCCTATTCACTACTGTGCTAATATTGATGGTTAACCACTAAAACGGCAGTTTTTGTCAGTATCTTGAGAATGGAATGGGTTTGAAAGCTGAAATTTCAGGAAGACAATGAGACAAATATGGCCTTTCATCTGATATCAAAATTGATACTACTTCGGGTAAATCAGGGGGTCCCAAAGACGATCGGAACATGCACCTTTAATGTTTTATTTTGCTCTAAGTGCTTGTTGTTTGTTTGTTGTTTGTTTGTTTGATTCACAGAGATCATATTGTGCACGTGTGCAGTGAGGTGAAGGACCTAAACCATGATCATGTTTACCATTTCTTTGTCCAAGTAAGTATCATTGGTGTGTATGAGACTACATGATGATATATGTTAGGAGCATACAAATGTATGCCTAACGACCATCCAGTAATAAGAAACAAATTTTAATTGCTTACTGAGTTGAAAATTGTTGGTTGTGTAGATTGTAAAATTTTATTTCAAAAATGTTACAAATCCTTGAACCTGCCTGATAGGTTCTTAAGTACAACACACTGAATATCACAAAACTCCTGTGCATTGGGCTAGGCCTGTGTGCCAACTGCATTAACCCCTAAGTACACAACCAATTTCTTCATGGGTGTACCTGTGAAGTACCTGTTAATGTACATCTTTCAATGTATGAAAGATGATCCAGTCCAGAAAAAATGGGATATTTCGAAAGGGAAATTAAGAGAGTTATGGATGAGAACATACCAACTAAAACTAGCTCAAACAGAAGAAACCTCCCATGGTTTAACAGAACTCATCAGTTGATAGGAAAAATGGATCATATTGCTACTGGATGGCCATAGACAGTACTGGCAGCAATGTGCCAGTGTAGAGTGTTCAATAGGAGTTGTGGCTGCTCTCACCCCTATTATTCTCATCACTTCACTCTACCCATGGTTGTTTGGACAAGGGCAAATAAACCATGTGGGAGCCCCGTCCTTTGGAGGGGACCGTTAAGCCGTCGGTCCTATGTATGGGAAAGTCACATCCATACATGCTTGTCACAGCTAGGTTCGAAAAGAGTAGGGTGTTAACCCATAGCTGTCCCTTATCCATCCCGGTGCTGTTTGTGTCTTGGGCAGGATACTTAATCTCAATTGCCTCGTCGACCCAAGCGACAATTGGGGAGCTGTTAGGGGAATGTTACAATCTAAGTGCTGAAAGGAGCTGCGCTACGGTTGCACCCTAGTTGAAGCGAAATGATTCTGATGATTTCCGAGTGACAGCATAATGATTATCGGACCTGGAGCCTGCCAGCTCAGGCCGTGAGGAAAAAATATCTTCCCCTGCATCTGTGACTATCGGAACTTTGGTCACAACGCCACGTGTCCCCTTCTAGGACATGTGTCGCGTCAATTAGTAGTAGTAGTAGTAACTCATCATAGAAGATCAAGGAAGAAACAGAGATTTACAACAAAGCCAAACAAACTGGCTTACAGAGTGATTGGAAGAAGTATAGGGATTTCAGTCATGATAATAGGAGAGCCCTAAATAGATCACGGTGGGATTTTGTGCGTAATAACCTGGAAGCATCAATTAAAGACAACCCTATAAAGGCCTTGGGACGTTCATGAAGAATCTAAGAAAGAGGATAATGGTATTGGTTGATCTCAAAGTCAACAATAAATTACTCACCGATAGTAAAGATAAAGCTGGAGGCACTGAACCAACAATTTGCAGTTGTTTTCACCAAAGAAGATACTAGTATGATCCGGACACTTGGGCCAGAGTACGATACCGATATACGTGACCTGAATATCCACGAAGATGGTGTCAAGAAACAGCTTCAAAATCTCAAAGCAAACAAGCACCAGGGCCAAGGACGGTATTTATCCAGGGATGCTGAAAATGTTGGCTGACGAGATAGCATCCATCTTAACTAGTTGTGTCCAGCATCCATTGATTGAAGGTTTCTGCCCAAACAGTGGTTTTTTGTCTGCAGATAATGTCCCACTTATACAAGAGAGGGGTCAAGACTGAACAAGCAATTCCAGACCAGTCGCTCTACAAGTAATTCATGTAAGAGACTTGAGCATAGTGTCACTCTCACATCAGGACATCTGGAAACCCTAATATTTTAATTGATAACCAGCCTGGTTTCAGAGCAAAATATCCAAGAGAATGACTAATTATAACTAATATGATGCAGGTAGTAGAACCTGAAGAAAGAAGAATTGTGTTATATTTTTTTTTGTGCGCTCAGATACACTTTCATTCTAGCCACATTTGCCATAGATTACCGTTTGGAATCCCAAATGCCCAAATCAGCAGGATCGTGTCCGGGCCCCCTGGTTCAAGTCATATATTCTTTCTAGGGTGCATACGAGCTACAAGATTGTGCAAAAATTGCTCAAATAAGCTGATCATAGCTATCAATAACTCAGAATTTTTCATCTGAAGTAAGGATTATTGCTTGATAAATTTGCCCTAAGCAACCCAGCCCTGACGACATATAAAAAAATCAGAATTTTTCATCACGATCTCGCTTTTAGTGTTTATTAACCGGGGCAAGGGAGGGGGGAGGTCGGAATTATTTGGCATCCCTCAGAAAATTAGCACTCTAAATAAATACCCCCAGGTAAACATGTATATAGATTTTATGGTGTTAAAGGCTCATGATAAGGTAATTTTTCTATCATAAAACTGTGCGAAAACGATTTACTGCAAAAAGCCACGCCCATACCATTAAACGAATCTTCACGTACTTACACAACAAACAAATGCATCAACTATGACAAATCAGGTCTTGGAAAGGAAATTTGAGCAAATGTGGTGCGATATGAGCCAGACCCTGTCAATACTGTAGGGTATACGTGTTGTCGGGGGGGGGGGGGGGGACACGACTTGGCTGGATTGGGGCCATTGGGGATTCCAAACGGTAAATTGGGGAAACTGTTATGTGCATTTACCTATGGCGTCTTTGCCTCCCTCAGTGACCATTACAAAGTACATTCAACGACTTGTTAAATGATAATTTAGAAAAAATATTAACATCAAAATCCGTCGAGTTAGTGGATTAACCTCGACTGCAAAACAGTTGTAATTCCAATAACGGTAATTTAAGATTTGAATATTCGTGACCAGGATAGTCTGTGTTGAAGTCTGTGTGTAACCGCCAATGCGTAAGAGCGCCCCCTACGGTAAGTCTTTGCAAAAAGAAATAGCACCCGGAAGTTGATGCCGTTTTGAATTCGATGTTGTTGCTGTTAGGTTGGCATGTCTACCCCCCCCCCCAGGCCGTGTGTGTTGATGAGCGCCGTAGTCTCGTGTGCTCCGTTCGTATACTTTAGTGCTTGGACCTCATGAGTCACTGAGGCGTGGGGTAGGACCCCAGATACATGAGAATGAGACTAAATTTGATAAAGAACGTTCTCAGCAGTCCAGGGGTCTGCAGTCTAGGGATTTTTGGGAAATGGCGCGAAATTTGATTTTCAATGAATTTTTCTCCAAATTTCGTCTAAGAACTAAAAGTTTGCAGAACAAAAATTGCGGCTTTGTTGTGTTTTAATTAAAGATATAGTCACTAAAATTGCTTTAAAGCTCAAAATTGTTCTTGCGATATGGTTAAAATTGAATTTAATCAAGCGGGTTTTGGAGGGAACCCAATTCCAGGCATATTAATGCAGATTTAGGGATTTTTCCATAGTAGAGCTTCACAGGAGCTCGGCAACCTCCAAATACCAACTCTATATTCGAACATCAGGCGTCCCCCTCCCCCATCCCCCCCGTTGTTAAACCAATGGCAACGTCTAAATTAGGATTTCTTGGCCGCCCCCCCTTGAAGAAGAAATTATGAATTTAAAAGAGTCCATCTATGGATGAAACAGTTATCAAAAATGAGCTATCATACTATACACGAATCCGACGGGGGCGACTATTATCGCCCTACGGGGGGCCGGTGGGCGGGATTCACCATCCGCCCATGGACTGGGGGGCATCTTTGGCATTTCTGTTATCACCGCGTTTACGGGGTACGTGTTACGTACAAAGAAGCGATAATTTTGATCAGTTATGACGGCAAAAACCAAACACTATTTCGCTGTTATCCATGTGTATATCATCATGGGCGGCTCAGGAAAAATTTAAATTTCTTGCTGCACAGAATACCGATAAAAAGTTACAAAAATGAAACGAACCCGCGTGAGAATTCACTCGCTAATGACACAAATGAAACCAATCATCGGACCATTTCGTCTAACTACCACATTGTTAAATCGCGGTCATTTTCAGTGTACTGATAGTCCCGGCGAGCACATTCCAGCAAAACGATGATAATTTTGTTAGATCTCCGAAATCGACACCTGGCACGGAAGTGGTCCTTTCTAATACACCAACAACCCGCATCCGAAGATGTCACGTTTTTCAGCAAATACGATCGGTCTTTGGGAACTATTCCAAGTTTTCACGTAACGGGAATATATCAACATTCTATTGTTTATTTATTTTTGTATGGATGTTTAATTTTACGAAAAATTATTTTCTCAAGCGATTGTTATGAACCAATTTTAAACACGTATTCTAACCATAGCGTTCATTTCTCAGTCACGCAAAGTGGGAGCGGAGATAACATTCAATTTTTTACAACAAACAGTAAGACACTTGCCCGGAATTCCAGGTTTAGGCCAGTCCCTGAACATCCGTACATAAATCCATGGAATAATAAAAAACAAAAAACGAGGGTTGATGAGTGAATGAAATTGTTTAAAATTGACAAAAGGGAGGTTTTGTAAAATTTCTTATTATAATGAAATGGCTATTATTCGGTCGTTAGCAATATGCGGCGTGTGTGTACTGTGTGTTTGGTGGCCGGGAATTTGCCCCCCATTAACTGGCGGCCGACGTAGTAGGAGGGTTGCCTTCGAGGCTTCCCCGTCGGATTCGTGTATACCCCGTGAGTTTGTCTCCGTTACGTGCATCCCCCCCAGGATCCTCGGACTTGACCATGGTTGTATTCTATATGGTTAGGTAAACCAGAAAAATGATGTACCTTTAAAAAAATTGGTTGCATAGCCCCGATGACGTATTTTGATGACGTCATCAAATTTTGGAGAAAAATATGTAAATTTCACTTATTTTATTTCTTGCAGATTCGGACTAGCCCAGGATTCGTATATTGGATTTATCTTCACCTCATTCGCAAATATTATTTCGTTTCATTTTATATCAGTTTTGTTAAATATATTTCCCTTGACTTATGTAACAAAACAACAAACTCCGATTACGGGCGATTTCTCAATTACTGATTTACATTGTTTGTGGGCATGAAAAAAGTAGCTCTTTTTTCTGACAACACAGACTCTGACCAACCATTTTAACCCATCTTTTTAACTTATTTTAGATGCATTGGAGGTACTTAGAAAGAATAGGAATGTTTATTTCCAAAAATATATGTTTAGTGCTAATCATATGAACAAAAAATATGACGTCATCAAGATTGACCTTTGGGGGTAAAAAGATTCGAATATTTGTTTACCTTAATATGTTAGGTGACCTTGCCATCTTTAATGTTCAAGCCTATTTGAACCTTTAATCCCCACTTCTAGATTGAGTAAAACACACCAAACCTGATCCATTTTACCATTGAAGACCTAGGTAAAAGCCCCAAATAAATGCCAGTTTCTTAAAAAATTGTGATTTCAAAGTGATTATGACGTTTAGAAAGGCAGGAACCACAGGTGGGTTTTACCCCCTCGAGATTAGTTATATGCACCGATGTTATGATTTTTGCTACAGTGAATAGCTATGTTCATCTTCTTTACATTGATTCCAAAATAAGTACCCAAATAAGTACCAACATGCCTAGTGTGGCGTCACAATGACTCTGTCCGCGAGCCGGCAAAATTAGCCAGTTCCAGAAAATTTCGAAAATCCATTTTTGCGCCCAAAACAGGTAGAATGTCGATTCATTGCGGTGTTGGTTTTCCGCACTAATGATGACACAATTGACAGTCTTAAAAAACATAGACTCTAGAGCTATAATGTGACATAATATTTTAACAAATGTATCAAAAATATCTTTGGGTGGCAAAGACCACCTCTTACCCTTAGACTTTGACGGTATTTACCCTAACACCCGGTGAAGGTGCTACCTTCGCATTTGTTTTGCGAAAATAACCAGAAAGGATGAGGAATGTTACTAGAAGCTTGTAACGAAAGTACCAACATAACTAAGTTATAGCGTCACAATGACGTCCACAAGTTCGCGATGTTGGCAAGATTGATTTCCACAGGAAAAATCAAATTTGCGCTAATAAAGTTAGGGAATGGGATTGCAGGCGGGTTTCAGTTTCTATTGATGGCAATGGATAAATTTTACATAACATTAGAGTTTTAGAGCCATACTGTGAGAATAGTTTAAAAAAGTAGCATAAAGTCATTTCTTGGTTAGCAACCACCACCCTACCCTTCGACATTGCGGGCCATACCTTAACCCCGCGGGGCAAGGGGCTACTTTCCATTTTTTCTATAAATGACCAGAAAGGATGAGAAAACAATTACCCTCGGAAGCTTTTTTATGAAAAGCATTTGGTTCTGTGTAACCCACCCCCCCCGGGAAGCCGAAGGTTAATCACCGTCTAAGGTGTATTCTGTAATATTTTGTTCTAACCATCGGAGTATTATGCAAACAAAATAATACCTAATGGTAGTATAAATTTAGTACCTATGTATAGCTATGGATCTCTTCCTTTTATGTTATCAAATAACGCGATTCATACCACTGTTTGAGTCATCACCCTAAGACATCCCAAACTTTGCTCTTATTCACTTAAACTACGTCGAGGTTTCAATTTTTAGCCTAAACATATTACAAACGCGTTTGTTTTTTTGTTGTTTGTTGCTGGCCATTTTTTGCTGATATGAAAGGAAAAGGTTATTTGATCTTATTTTCATGTTTACACCTATAAAGAATATCCAAAATAGTTTGCAACAACCACTCACCGCCCCCCTTTTACTCAGGACATTGATACCTTTCCACTATCTCCATGAAAGGTGGTATGGTCCGGGTTATTAATTAAGAGCAGATAACTTGCCATAATTAGGCCAAGCCGCTTGGGCGTTCATTTAAGCGTTTCTTGCTGTTTGTTTTTGCAAGTATGACAAACGAGGAATCCCCAACCTTGGATTAAGACTTTTCTCTAATGTGAAAGAGTGAAATCTTTTCAATTGATGTGTCAACTTCTTGAAGAGGGATTCCCCCCCCTCCAAAAAGACTCTTTAGGAGTGATCCCTCAATTCGATAAGCAAGTCGCCCGTCTGCATTTAGCGAGAATTGGTTGACAGATCCTTTAATGGCCTCAAGTGAATTGGAAAAATATTGTTGATGCTTTAAAATAAAGCATTGATAGTCTAGCATGTGGAAATGAGTTGAAGTGATTTTGTTCCAAAGATGGTGATCAAGCTCCTGTGCAATCACGGATTATGACTTTATACTTGGAGAGGGAAAGAAAGAAAGAAAAAAAAACACAAAACGCTTAATTTGTCAAGGTGTCTTGAATTATGAGAGGGTCCATGCAGACTCCAAAGACCATCTGTATACAAGATCACGTTATTGTTATGTTAACCTCAAGTTAAGCTTTCCCAATTGTTTTTTCTTAAAAAATCCGATCCTCACACCAAGGAGTACAAATAGAAGGTTCAAATTTATATCTTTTATGTATCACATTTAACACATTTTAACCCCAACTGTGTGTTGAATAGATGTTTTGTTAACATTTAAGAAAAAAAAAAAGGACCAAAGAAGAAACATGCAATTCCATCTATATCCCTAAATCACAAGAGAAGAATCTGACAATAACCGCAAAAAGGAGCTAGCGTTATTTTCTAGTTAGATCTAGAGCCAATTTCCACATGGTTAGGGTTCCGTCAAAAGATGTATTTATATGCAGCTAGGACGTAGGGATATTATTCATTCTCAATGCCTTATCGGAATTGGTTGAAATAGCAGTGCCAACTGGGCTTGATCTTCATCCGATTCCAATATCAATTTCAATGTCATTGTTGACCCTAAATTTCCACCAATATATTCAAAGGAGCCAGGACAACGTCTCATCCTCGGTATCAGAGGTTCACATGACCATCAATCAAGACAGGTCATGATGATCAGTAGTTTCAGAAAGCTTAGAGTCAGTAATGTCAGCATTTTTTCATTATTCTTCACTTGATGGTCACTTCTATTATATGCTGACGTGGTTAAAGACAAACCCTTACAAGGCGGAGAATAGGAAAAGGATGTTGGTTGCCAATTTCCCACCTCACCAATGAATTCCCACCAGAGTACCGCACTGACCGTCTGGGCATTCGGTCATTCACAAAGATTGTTTTTATAGTGCTTTCAGGGGTATTGGCAACGTACAACCAAAATTACGTTCAAAACTTCATAGTACCAGAGTTTCACAATGTTGTAAGTGGCAAGAATAGGAGATGCGTATGATGTGTCTGATATTTGTTTGATGAATGAAGGAGTTTAAGTTGCGCTATGGTAGATTACGTCTTTGGTGTATGAAGACCTCTGCTCTAGTATGATGGGGAAGAAAGGTTGTGCATTGAACATGACAACATGATCATTTATTAAACTGTTGATAGGATATGTGGACACATGCCAAGTGGGGGGAGTTTGAAAAAAACTGCTTACATTGGTGACTTTTTGAGGCTACTAAATAGCCACAGCTTGGTTTTGATTAATTGACAAATTGAACCTCGGGACCGAGGACGAAATTGCCCCGGCCCAGCTTTTAGATTTCTGCCCAAATAAGGCCACAATGAGAGTGAATGAATAGGAGGAAGATCCAGAAGAAGCTTCCACGATTACCGCAATGATAAATGAATGAGTGAGGGTAATTGATTTGTTGTTTAGTTTCTGTTTTCTTATCAAACGAAAATCTATGCTAGATTTCATCCAATGTGGGTCGCAATTTGATGCATTGCTATGTTAAAATTTGATACTTCCCTTTTGTTTGACTCAGAGTACCGAATGAATAGTCTTTTAACGAGAGTCGGAGGGGACCCATCCCAATGTAAATAGTTTATACATCATTGATATCTTAGTGTATTACAGGGTCTGCGTTTATTCAGGCATTTCTATGCTGGGACAACTTTTAAAGGTGCTAGAAGTTTCTTTATATCAGAACAAATTGGTCGGAGAGTTTTCAGCATTTCCTTCTCCACCTCCAACTAGTGGAGCCATAAATGGCATTATCAGAATTGACCACCATCTTGGCAGTTATAATTTAGAAGTAGAATTCTTTGGCATATGGGACACAAATTTCAGAAAATATTGTTTTAAATATTCGTTCCAATGCTGGATAGCCATTTAAAAACGAGCACGGCGGCACGCTGGACATTTACCTTTACAAACCTAAAGAGCACTGAGGCACCTATCTTTGGAAATTTAAAATAATTTTAAAAGACGGTCTTGTTAGTTTGGAACCCCGGACAAATTATTTGTTATGACCATAAGCTATCTTACCAATAGACAAGCGAGGATGTGTCGAATTTGCAATTAATAACTTTACGGAATGAAGCGATCCTGTCATATTGTGATCGGCTCTCAAAATAGGAAAAGCACCGCTTGGAGCAATGGTCAAAATCTCATATTATAATCAAAAATCTTAAAAACGGGGAAACAAGAATAGTTATTTTGAAGATGGTTAATGTTTTGTGAGAATGGTACATTCTCGTGCCACCAATAACTCCCAAGGTTCTTTAAGAAAACCGACTTGGTGGTGATCCATACATGTAACCGCTGGTTTCTCCGTGAACTCAGGTTTCTCTGATTATAACCGGGGGGATTCTAAAACTCGGGCTCTTTCCTTAAATTTCCTGGTCTCTGGACTTACTTGTTGGTTTGGAAGTGAGATTCAACTCAGGTTGAAGCAGTTTTAGCAACGTCCTTGAGCACTTCAGTGGATATGTAGCGAATTTAATATCGCATTATTCTCTAATTTCTTCTGTTTTCCAGTTATGCCCATAGGATATCACTGAGACAATATACTGATTGGAGTCTGTGTCTAAAAGATAGTGTGAGATCCTCTTCTTGAAAAATGGTGCAAAGTTTAATTTAACAAAGGCTCGTGAATTCTTCTGTTATTCGCGTGCTATTTTAATTTTCTAGAGAAATCTTTTTGCCCAGATATACAACCGTCTACTTTTTATTGTCTACATACAGAATGGGTAAATCATCAAATTTACCTCTAACTTTTTTGTCTTCGAAAAATATATTAACGTATAAGCATGAAACCTGACTATGGATATAGAATAAGCCATCTTACTTTAATTAAAGCAAACACGTGTAAGAAACCTCTTTTTTGTACATTTTGCTCAAATGAAAACTGGTTATTCTTCATGGAATAGTCGGGGAAATTTGGTTCTTGGGATTGTGATGTCGTTGTGACGTATATGATGGTACCTTTATGGTATGAATAGAAAGAAAACCCAATTATAGCAAGGATTTCATTGACCCCACCATTGGGTAATTGTTAGAATGTTTATATGAATTGGAACAACCTCGATGGATATGTGGTTAGAAATAAAAGTTAAACCCATTGCTAAGGGGTAGCGGGGGATTACCACCCCTTAGTGAACTACTGCGATGAAATGAAATGCCAGAGGCTTTCGTGTTTTTAAAAGATCTAGTAATCATTCCCTAGTCCTTTCTGGTTATTATAGCGAAACAAATGCAAGTAGAGCACTTCACCGGGGTTAGGGTATGCCGGTCAAAGTCGAAGGGTATAAGAGGGGGGTGGGTGCCACCCAAAAGATATTTTTTTGGTAATTTTTTTATAAATATTATGGCACAATTAGGGCTCTAAAAAGTCTATTGTTTTGTAGAACTAGTAATTGGTCATCATTTAGTGTTGAAAACCCGCAATTGAAATACGACCATTCACTCCTTTTTAGAGCCAAAATGGGTTTTCGAAAATTTTCTGTGGAAAATGCACAAATTTTGACGGATCACGACTTTCTGACGTCATGTTGTGACGCAACACTGGTTAATGTTGTTACTTATTTTATACTTTTGTGGTATCAATGGAAAGAAGAGGGTCCTAGCTATTCACTGGTATCAAAATCATAAGCATCGGGTGCATTATAACGAATTCTCGAGGGGGGTAACCAACCTGTGTCCTGCCTTTCTACAACTAATAGTGAATTGAAATCCACAAGTTTAAGAAAATGGCATTTTAATTGGGATTTTTACATAGGGCTCAATGTAAATATGGATCAGGTTTGGCTTTTTACTCATCTATGAAGTGGGAAAAGTTTTCAAATGACTTTGAAACTAAAAAGGATGGCAAGAAAAGCTAACATTAAATAAGGTAAAAAAAAGATTTCGATTTTATTTTCTTTTTTTTTTACCACCAAAGGCCAATCTTGATGACGTCATCAATTTTCGTCATATATTTACTAAAAATAATTTTTTTGGGGGGAAATAAAAAAATTTCCATTCTGCCTCAGTACAACCTAATGCATATAAAATAAGTAAAAAGAGGAGTTAAATGGTTGACAGGAGTTCTGTTTGTCAGAGAAAAGAAAATAGCTACTTTTTTCAAGCCCAAAAAACAAGTAAAATCAGAAATTGAAAAAATCGCCCTTAAGTTTTTGTTTTGTACATAAGCAATGGGGAAAATATATTTAAAAAAATGATATAAAAATGAAAACGAATAATATTTGTTGAATGGGGTGAAGATAAATAACAAAATATATTATTGGGACTTATACGAATATGCAAGAAATAAATAATGAAAAATTTACAACATTTCTCCAAAATTTGATGACGTCACAAAATGAAGTCCGCGGTGGCCTATGCCATCCCAATTTTTTTAAAAGGTACATCATTTTCTGATTACTAGACCAATAGATTACAACCATGGTCAAGTCGGACGATCCTGGGGGGGATGCACGGTAGGAAACGGCGGGCACAGCTCACGGGCTACTAGATTTAGGTTAAAAAATTACTATTTAGAAAAAATAGCCTATAACACTAGCAACCTTCAGTATAAGCCTTGTCAAGCCACAAGCCCCCCACAAAGTGACATGTGCGACGGATGTGAAAACATAATTTACCGGTAATCAAAGTGACAGGAGGAATTTTTTATGATAATGAATTTCTCTCAAATTTCACTGTACGTTGTTAGTTCGGTTGTAGGACCACCTACCGAGAACGTTTTGGAAGGGTTTATTATTTTGGACAACAGAGTTCACAAAAAAACCCCAAGCCTTGTTTTGAACTTGCCTGCTATCGTGATCGTTCGGGGGGATCTAATATACATTGGGTAAGCATTCCAAATCGAAAAAATCCTAGGTTCCAGGAAAATTGGGGGCGCTTCTTTCTTTGAAACTCCTCATATCTCAACATTTAAAGAAGACACTGGCACCATTTGAAAATATTGCGCGCCTCAAGAATTTCAAATCGATATTTATTGGCATGGTTGTAAGGCTTTTATATACCAAAAGCCCTCGCCCGAAATAAGACCAAATCAGCTTTCCTTTATGGGTAAAGAACGATTTTTTATAATTTAACGTCTCCGGCGACGTTTAAATTCAGCAGACGACAGAAATGTTGTTTAACACCAGACACGCACGCCGTATGCCATGTTTTTCCCACGCTATGCACACTGTTTTGATCCTGTCTAGATACCTTTGTGGTTTTATAATCAGTGAATAGAGTTCAAAAAAATATTCATGTAATATACACATTTGTTGATAAAGTTATGGAAACCTTAAAGTTGGCCTCCCAATTACCTGGATGTCCTTCATCCCTCATATCAATGTCCTATCTGTTTTGGATATGTTTATTTTTATGACATGTAAAATATATCTCTGTTTCTTCCAATGGCCTAGACATCATTGAGAGCCAAATTGAAGAAATTTCATATTTTGTGAAAAATGTGCCAGTGCCGCTTTAAGGGCAACTCAGAGATTTCCCCTGAAGAGGCGCCCTCAATTTCCAAAAAATCGTGTTTTTTTTTTTGCATGTACCTAATGCTTGACCATATACGAATCACTGTTGAATTGCTAAGCTTAAATCAAATTCCTTCATATGCAAATTCACACAACTTGTGAATAAAATTCCTGATTCCTGATTTTTGTTTACACAGTATCCTATGGGATGTAAAACTACACGTAAATGTTTACTGCATCAACGAAATATCCGATTCATCTCAAAATTTCGGATATGTGCATTTTAGGTTTACATCTTTAGTTCTAGTTGGACTATTTTCAATTATTACACAAACAATAATATTTCAAAATCTCGAGTCAGATTTTTAAGGTAAGCCTATAAACTAGCGATCACAGTTGCGATGTGCCCATTTCATTTTTATCACAGGGCAGAAAGTGAGTTCGTATTACATTACTCCATATTCTTGGCCAGAACTGTATAACATTAGCTGTCCCCTATCCTGAGAATTTTTAACAAATTTCTTGAACCAAAACATGGC